>CAUYQU010016696.1:0-41363 GCA_963574635.1 Cheracebus regulus | reverse complement strand
AGCTGGGGCTACAGGCATGTGCCACCATGCCCAGCTAATTTTTGTATATTTAGTAGAGATGGGGTTTCACCATGTTGGCTAGGATGGTCTCAATCTCACAACCTTGTGATCTGGCTGCCTCGGCCTCCAAAAGTGCTAGGATTACAGATGTGAGCCACCATGCCTGGCCATTCTCCTAAAATTATTTGGGTAAAACCTAATTTATCCAGTACTGGAAATGTTGCTTATGAGTACATTTTCTAGGCAAGGAAAAAAAATAACACTAACAACAACAATATCTACTGCAACTTAATAGCTATACTATCTTATTTAAGCTACTTAACTTTTCTGAGTCTCAAATGAGAGTAATAATAGTTGACTTAAAGCACAAGGTAGTTGTTGTGAAGCTCAAAGTAATTTAATTTGCATGGATGAACCACAATGTAATAGCTAAAAGCAGGTACTTTTAGAGTTAGTCAGAAATAGGTTCAAAGTCCTGATTCCACTACTCATTAACTGTGTTAAGTTTGTCTTGCTTAAACTCATTACAATTTTCTCATATGTAACATACACATAATAAAACCTACCTACCTCCCAGGTTTATTTAAATTAGATAATATAGGTAAAAAGATTAATATAACCTAGCACACATGAATATAAAGGATGCTTATGAGAATGTATTAGATATTTCCTGCTTTCTAAAAATAAAGTGCAAATAACCTAATTTAATATTTCTTGAATGGCTCACAGCATTGCCATCATTATCATTTAAACTCTTAAGGTCTGGTGATGTTTGCTTGTCCTCCTGCTCAATGGACCTAGAATGTTATTCATTTAAGTTCTGTTTTGAACAGTGCCCCCCCCTTGCTATCAGTTGTCAATCCTTGATTCTGCTACTGTTCTAGTCTTGGGCAGTTCCTTGCCAATTACTTGCTACCTCTAATCTGTGGGTAAATGACAGCTCACCAAGCACATTCAAATGCACTATTAATTGCTGAGTAAGCACATAAAATATTCTTCCATGAGTAAAATGAATTAAATCTTTTCCTATAAGGACCAAAGGGTATTCTTTTTGGCTGTTTACCTAAGTCTTTGAGGCAGCATTCTAAACTTAATTTTTGGCTTGTGGGTACCCCCCCACATAGAAATTAAACATTGTCTGGTTAAAAGACTACTAAATTTTGAGAAAGTAATTGTTAAACATCATACCAGAGGCATGAACACTATACTGTTTAATTGCCTATTAAGAAATAAAAAACCGATTACTTTGAAAAATTCCAGTATGATGATCTCGAATTCTTTGGCTAATCTACATTTATCACCTCCTCTATAGAGGTGCTCTGCAGCACATCTTGCCTTTGTTAGTCATGTTTTCTAGCTGTTTTGTATGTATTTGGCATGTTGTCTTAAGTAGATTTTAAATAACTTTAGGGCTGAAGCTATGATTTGTATCTTAAAATAGAATTTAGAATGTATATAATACAGGTGCTTAATGTATTTTATATAACCCTCCAAAAATGACTGTAAAATGGTAAACAACTTAAAAGAACAAATACTCCATATTAGTAAATACTGATATTGCAAAGATTATGCAAAGAATTTTAAAGCAAAAAAGGGGCAGCTTAAAAACTTTATTTCATAAAGCTCATCACCATATGGCCCTTAATGAAGATCAAAGTTCAGTAAAACCCAAATTTCATATACACACACACACAGACATGTCTGTGTGTGTGTGTTTGTGTGTGTGTGTATATATATATATGTGTATATATATATGTATATATATGTGTATATATATGTATATATATATGTGTATATATATATGTATATATATATGTGTATATATACGTATATATATATGTGTATATATGCGTATATATATATGTGTATATATATGTATATATATGTGTATATATATGTGTATATATATATGTGTATATATATGTGTATATATATATGTGTCAATGTTCTTCTGAACCATTGTATATTTTTTAGAAGATATATGGCAAGGTCCATTTTATTCTAGGTATTAAGTTTTAGTTGAGCACATAAAACAAAATCTGAAAATTACTCAGTCTAAATTATCCTTGATAATCAATTACGCTATAAAAATCAGTCCACATGGTTTTGTACATAAAACTCCATAAAGTATTATGCACACTGAGGTCCACCAACCACTGAACTAAAGTAAACACGAGGAAGGAATGTACATATGCACAAACATGGCATTCAAACACTCTGCCTTTAAGACAATAATTATCAGACTCCTAATGGTGAACTCTGCAAATGAGACGTATTCGGCTTTGCTGGCAGTGTTTATTCCCTTTTAGTTATTGTTATATTAAGTCTCTTAAACCTTAATACATTTTAATATTAATACATGTTTGTGCTGTAAAGATTAAACATGAGAGAAGCCTTGTTTTTAAGCTCAATATAAAAATTAAATGTAGCTATGATGATTTACCTCCAGTATACACACCTTTACTATGAAACTGAAAATGTAACTTTAAATATGATGTTACCTAGACCAGATATTTCAAATGGCTCCCCAGAATGCATCTGGCTGGCAGTAGGGGTGTGTGGAACTGAGTGGTGTTCTTGGACCTTATGGCAAACGGAGCAGTTTTGGTTTCTTCTTTTTTTTACTACTGAGCTTTCGAGTAACATATAGTGATATGGTTTGGCTGTGTCCCCACCCAAATTGCATCTTGAATTGTAGCTCCACAATCCCAATGTGTCATGGGAGGGGAGCCAGTGGGAGGTAACTGATTGATGGAGGTGGGTTTTTCCCATGCTGTTCTCATGATAGTAACTAAGTCTTATGAGATGTGATGGTTTTATAAAGGGCAATTCCCCTGCACATGCTCTCTTGCCTGCTGCCACTGTGTAAGATGTGCCTTTGCTCCTCCTTTGCTTCTGCCATGATTGAGGCCTCCCCAGCCATGTGGAACTGTGAGTCCATTAAACCTCTGTTTCCTTATAAATTACCCAGTCTTGGGTATTTATTCATGGCAGCGTGAGAACAAACTAATACATATAGTTTATAAACAGAGTTCCACAAAAGTTTTTAGAAAGCTTAAAAATCACAAACATGCATCATTTCAGACAATACAGTAAGTATTCAATGTTGTTGATAGTTCTTAAAAAAACTGTGATTTTAAGCAAAATGATGTATGGCAAGTCCTTGAATAATGTCATTTCCTTCAACGTCCCTTCTTTATAACACTGATGAAAAAAAATTGGTTTCATTATAGTTATTTTGTTTAAAGTCATAGTTTACAAGAACCCATGGGTGATATTAAATGAGGACTTATTATACCAGGTATAAAAACAATTTTCCTGGGCAGCTTTGTAAAATAATTCAGGCTTTTTGTTATAGACATGAGTTATAGTGCAGGATACTATTCTACTTGCAAGGAAAAACATAAGGCAAAGACCCAAATACGCATTTCAGTAAGCAATTCTCATTCTATGCAATATGTCAGAATGTACAGAATCATCTAGCACACACAGAGTATTTTAAAAATAGATTATCAAAAGGATCAGATCCATTTTGCCTTCATCTACCTGTTATGTAGTCTACATAGCAAATATTCACAGATTACAGAAAATGGAACCATAGCAATGTACTCACATCTTAAATTATCTTGTCATAATCAACACTGCCTAACTGAAAGGAAGGGCCAGAGGAAAGCAGGTAAGTTTTATTTACCTTTCCATTTAATGTTTTGGGACAAATACCTAACTTCTGCATTCATGACAGACATGGAAAGAAACAAGAGCCAAAATTTTTTCAGCACCTGATATTTGGTAGGTATTATATAAAAAGGTATTATCATATCATTCTTATGTTATTCTAACAAGGCAGAATATTATTAATTTCAATTCAAAAAAGAAGAAGCCGTAGTATAGAGCAGCTAAAAACAAAACAAAAAAACTTGACCAAGATCATACAGGGCAATTCCTAAGCCACAGAATCAGGATGAGGATCTGCTTTGCTTGGCTGACATTTACTGAGTAGTAAGTACCATGTGTTACACACACATGTTCACTGTGGCACTATTTACAATAGCAAAGACGTGGAATCAACCTAAATGCCCATCAGTGGTAGATAGGATAAAGAAAATGTAGTACACACATATCATGGAATACTATGCAGCCACAAAAAATAATGAGATTGTGGGCTTTCCAGGAACATGGATGGAACTGGAGGCCATTATCCTCAGCATACTAATGCAGAAACAGAAAACCAAATATCACATGTTCTTACTTACATGTGGGAGCTAAATAGACACAAAGAGGGGAACAACAGACACAGGCCTACCTGATGGTGGAGGTTAAGAGCTGAGAGAGGGCAAAAAAAAATAACTGTTGGGTACTCTTTCAGTACCTGGCTTGGTACCTGGGCAACAAAATAATCTGTACAACAAACCCTTGCGACACGAGTTTTATCTTTATAATAAACCTGCACATATAACCCTGAACCTGAAAGTTTAAAAAAGAAAAAACAAACCTCCAAAAAAAAGAAGTTCACATGTTATATAATTTAATCTTCATGGCAACCTTATGCAGTTAAAACTAATCTATTATCTCTATTTCACAGATGATAAAACTGGGGTCACCCATTTGGTAGATAGTAAACTGGTATTTGTACCCAGATACTTGATATCAGAGACTGTGCTATTAATCACCAAATTTTCCAAGTGAATTTTATATAGCTTTCAGTTCTATGGGATAAAACTTTATAAACATATCATCTTAAGAGAATGTAAAAATGTAGTCAACTCCTGTCTGTCCTAAAAACACAAATGCCCTGCATAATATTAAAGGATATCCTCTTTGTATTTGGTTTTATCATGTGTTTCATACTTAGATTTCAAGATCACCAACAAGGTATTTTGGGAGGCCAATAAAACTTCAGGAAAAATAACAATGCCATTCTGGATAATTTTAAGCAAGGAATAGTTAGCAGTATAGCTAACTTCCTAATCTGACTCTCATGCTTAAAATCATTTCCTATTTTCTGTTGTCTGATAAGGAAAGATCTCATCTCTTCTTAGATTTAAATAAAGCACCAAGCTAAACTGAGCTCCTCCTCCCAACTCTTTTGTTTTTCCTGCTAGGTCATAAAAGAGAAAAAAAAATGTAGGCTGGGCATGGTGGCTCACGCCTGTAATCCCAGCACTTTGGGAGGCCGAGGTGGGTGGATCACCTGAGGTCAGGAGTTCGAGACCAGCCTTGCCAACATGGTGAAACCCTGTCTCTAAAAAAAAAAAAAAGTCTGATTTACAAGATATCAAATTTTTTTTTGCCAATATACGACTTTACTATCTAATTTGCTTAATTGTGTTGATTATATCATCAGAAGATTTGTTGTACATGACATACTGTAACCAATTCCCACAAAAATTTGAGAGTGGGCTCTAAGGGAACATATGGCAAACAAATGAATACAACTGTTGGTAAATCTATTGTAGGGGAAAAAGTTATTAACATTAAATGTTTTATGATATCACACAGCAATCATATAATATCATTAATTTTCTCCCATATTGTCCAAAAAGACAACAAATGGATGCTAAGGTGAAACAAGCAGAATAAAATATGCTTGGTGTCACACTGCAGAAGCCGAAAAAAACTATGAAACACAGATCCTGCATTATAATTAAAAATATGAGACATAACAAATTACATAAAACTGAGTCCAGAGAGAATTTAGTGTCACCAAAAAGGATATTTTGGTTGACTGAAACATTAGTATTCAAATATTACAGATCCTTGTTAAAGAATAAAGATACTTCACAACTTTGCCTTTTTTTTTTTTAAGGGGAGTGGGATACTTTTAGATTTGAGGCTTTAAAATGGAAAAATTGGATATTTTCTCCTCTGACTCCTACTCATAATTTTAAATGTAAGTATAACCTTATTGTAGTGTTTTCTCTTTTTTAAAGACAAGCTTGGCCACAGAACAAAACAATACTTACACTGCACACCTACTTTACATCTAAAATAAGACTAGCTTCTTGCCTACTCATTTTCTGTTCAAATCCTCCTTTATAGTAGGATGAAAGCCTCTGTATAGAGAAGAAAAGAGCAAGGAATCATTAGCTCCATGCATGAAGTGGCATGACCTCAATCTCATCACACAGCTGCAGTGAGAGTAATGCATTTTACTAGAAGTCAACTCAAAATTATGGGGCAGGGGGAAGCACCAAACAATGAAACTTTTCAGGAAACGCTGACCAACATGAAGACTTAAAAAATGTTACTTTTTTTTCACTTTAAAACATTAATTTTTCTATACCAAGATATAACAGAAGAACAAAAGAAATTGGTAGAAGCAAAATGCTTGAACTTTTGCTAAGCTCATAGTACTTTTCTCATTGGATAACCTTGATCGAGTCATTTAATGTTGATAAGGTAGACATGGTTTAGCCTATCACACTAGCCAACAGAGAATGGGGAGGAACTGATGAAGTGGGGAGTATGTCACAGTGGCAGACAGGTAAGCCAAGAGCGGCTGGGAAGCTGGATTGAGAAGTTTCAATGCTGCTGGAGAGGAATAAACAAGAAGGGGAGGATTCCCGATGTAATGGGGGCCAGGTTGTGGGAAGGCCTTGTAAACAATGGAAAGAATTTCGAATTTTAAGTGGGAGGAGAAGCCAGAGCACTGGAATAACACAATCTAACTTTGATTTAATCTAACTGCCATGTAGAGAAGAGAAAGGTGCAAGGGTAGAAGCAGCAGACCAGTTAAGAAAACATAACAATAATCCAGAAAACAGATGATGATGGTATAACTAAGGTGGTAGCAAAGGAGGTGATAAAAATGGTCAGATTCTGGAGGTATATTGAAAACAGAACTAACACGTGCTTGATGGATTGAATTTGGGATATGAGAAAAAAAGGAATTAAGAATGATGTTGAGGACACTGTTACACACTCACTAGATCTCCCATCAAGAGTGAAGGACTTACTTCCGAGACACTAGGGCTGTGGCTGGCTGATAGCTCTCAGCTGTCAGACACTTTAGGAATCGCGTTGCCTAAAGACACTCAAGCTCATTCCACTTTGTGGGGCAGCCTGTATCTACCGACTGGTTGACATGGGATATAAACATTGTAGTTCTCTAGGGTTCAGTCCTTGGATTTATCTATACTCACTTCCCAAGTAATATTATTTAATCTCATGAACCCTTGCCCCAACTTGGGATAACTACAATAAGTCATCCTTGTTTAGAGGTCTTTGTGAGATTGGCTGAGGCTTTTGTTAGGACTGCTCTGAAGCCTAACTTGTCCTTCTATCCTTCTTTCCCTTTCTTTCTGGAGTTGTTTATGCTAAGAGCACTCCCTAATAAAAGTACAGCTTGCTTATCTTTGTCTCACTCTGATTTCCACAGAACCCAAGCTGTGCAAATGACCTCAAGGTTTCTGGCCTAAACTGCCAAACTGCCATTTAATGACTTAGGAAAGGAGCAGCTGTTTATTTGCTGTGGGTGATAGACAATGAGGAGAATGATTTGGTATATATTAAGTTTGAAATGTCTTAAATATCCAAGTGGATAATGTCTGGCTTAACATTAGACTTAACATTTGAGAGTCATTAGTGTACAGATAGCATTTAAAGCCATGAGACTAACGGTAATTTAAAAACTGCAACATTTAGTGATATACAAACGGAGAGGAATCAGTAAAGAAGGCTGAGAAGGCCTAGCAGTAAGGGAGGAAGAAACCACAAGTCAAGAGTGAGGAAATGAAAAACGGTTTCAAAGTTTCTGATAGGTAAAGTAAAATGAGAGCCAAGAACTGACCTCTGGATTTAGCAAAGAGGACACCAAAAACTGAGAAGAGTTGCAGAAGGTGAGGTGAGCATATGATTAGAGTGTGTTTAAGACAGAATGGGAAGAAAAGGATGGAGACAGCAAGTAAAGACACTATTTTCAGTAGCTCTAAACAGAGAAACAGGATGTACAAACTCAGCTTTTAGGAGGAAACATACGCATATATGATTACAAGTATATATGTTGCTAAGCATGAAACCATTTCAGAAAAATAAGTATGCTTACATAAAATAAAATCTGAAAGCATATAAATAACTTTAGTTTTTAGCTGGTAGGATTACAATTTTTTTTTTAAACTTTTAAATTTTCAACAGTCAACCCATGTTATTTATACAACTAAAGAAAAAGAATACTATAATAAACCAAGGAAATAACTAGAGCTTAAAAAAAATGAGTTCCAGGGAGTCAGATCTGGCCATTTATATAAGCTACAGTCTTTGAACAGCTTATTATAAATTTCTACTTGGTAATAAATAATTTCTGGCAATTAATTCATTCAATAAACACTTTAGCAACTGCTATGGGCCAGGCAATTTTCAAATGAGAGACCAAGGACTGTCCGTCATCACATAGATGCTAACCTATCACTGAATCAATACTGTGAGAATATAATGTACTATCCAAGTTTCAAGTAATTTACAATCCAGTGAAAAAAACAAATAGTCCCTCACCCCAGATACAAGTTTTGAGGAGAGGAAGGATATGAAATTGGGTTAATTACACATACTAAACTGAACAAACTTTATATCTTTCTAAACATACTACATAGAGAGTATGCCCATATATAAAGAGAGATATGGAGAGAAATTTAGATACAGATATGAATGGAAAGAATACGGGAGTCAGGCATGGTGGCTCACACCTGTAACCCCATCAAGAGTTCGAGACCAGGTGAATACCTGCCTCTACTGAAGATATAAAAATTAGCTGGGTGTGGTGGTGTACGACTGTAATCCCAGCTACTCTGGAGACTGAGGCAGGAGAATCGCCTGAACCTGGGAGGTCTCGACTTGCAGTGAGCCGAGACTATACCACTGCACTCCAGCCTGAAGTGAGACTCTGTCTCAAAAAAAAAAAAAAAAAGACCGAGCGCAGTGGCTCTGCCTGTGGTCCCAGCACTTTTGAGAGGCCAAGGCGGGCAGATCACCTGAGGTCGGGAGTTCGAGACCAGCCTGACCAACATGGGGAAACCCCATCTCTACTAAAAGTACAAAAAAACTAGCCGGGTGTGGTGTCACATGCCTGTAATTCCAGCTACTCAGGAGGCTGAGGTAGGAGAAGCACTTGAACCCGGGAGGTGGAGGTTGTGGTGAGCCAAGGTTGCGCCATGGTAACAAGAGTGAAACTCCTTCTTGGTTTAAAAAAAAAAAAAAGAATGAGGGACTTACTTAGAGGAATAGGGCTGGTTTTAAGGTTTCTTTCAGGAAACCAAAATTTCTACTAGATGCATACCTTACCCCTAAATTAAAGGTAATCAGTTAAGTCATAACAAAACAGAAGTACCACCTAATATTTGTTCTTTTGTTTTTAAATCATGCCTGGAACTAATGCATAGAGTAATTCTTTATTCAGAATAAAATATTTCAGTGAGTCTTTATTTACCTAAAATTTGAAACCAGCATAATAAAAAAGATAAACTTAGGATGTTTTATAAACTGTCATTCCCACTATAGTCAGAAAGCTCATTAACCTTAAAAGCAGATATTGGTAACTGAGCAATTTTTTTATTTTCAGTTTTGCCCAGGTAGACATAGAGTCTCAGAAAAGGCTACTTAAAATCTAGTGTCTGGAAGAAGTTCATATGGACACTGATTTTATTATGAGTAAGTCATTCTGTATATATATATATATATATATATATATTCAACATAATCTTTCCAAAAGAACTGGACCATTTTGCAAATAAAAACTTACATTTGGGGCAGTGTGCAGAAAAGTATGCAAAGAGAAAACAAAAAATTGCTACGTTACTCACTACTAAAATACATTCAACCCTCAGTATCTGCAGGTGACTGGTTCCAGGACCACCTATACTAAAATCTGCACATAGGCACCACAGTCAGCCCTACAGACCCCGCAGATACAAAAAGTTGGTCCTCAGTGTAGGTGGGTTTTGCATCCCATGAATACTATATTGTTGATCTATGCTTCATTGCAGACATGGAGGGCTCATTGACTTTATTTTTTAAAATCATGATTAAGTGCACCTGTGCAGTTCAAACCCAGGTTGATCAAGGGTCAACTGTATTTACACAATTCTTCAGAGAAAATCATGATTCCTAAACTTGTACGAAATTTAGGTCTTATATAGCTTTAAATAGAACAAAACTGTTATCACAGTATTTTAATCTATTAATATGTTCAAATTAGTGTCCATGTCATGAGCAAGCACAAAATAGTAACTCTTTATTCCTCCCCAGTAATAAAGTATAACTGAAAGGCCCTCTTAAGCTTGAAAATAATATACCCATATTGCATTATATTAGGACTGACAGATATGGTGGTGCAGAACCATTTTCTGACAACACTGTAGTAGGTAAAAAAAAAATGTTTAGATCCATAAAAATGAGATTATTCTGAGGAACAATTATACCATCAAATGGATAGAATAAATGATCCTATTTTTCTAAGAACAGAAACACATCCTGGACCTTACAAATGATTATTCTGTATTATCCCATTCATAAAATACTGTATAAATCTAAACAACAGAAATCAAAATCATTTCCTTTTAAAATTGGCACTAAATGCTGTAGTGCCATGTAAGAAATTTGTATCTCCTTTGCTAAGTTAAAACAAACTCTTCATTAGCTAACTCATTCACTCAATAGCTTGAAACACAAAAGTCCTCGAGGCAACTAGAGAAGAACTGGATCATTCCATAGTTTTAAAAGAATACATTTACCATAAGCTATAAACGTTACTATGTATAATAATCTATTTGATTTATAAAAACTAAAGGATGATTTTAATTAGTATTTTTCCATAATTTCACTTGACCATAAAACAAAAGAAATGCAACTTTAAAAAATTATATTTAAATAAAAAGACAGATTCACAAACAGAAAATTAAAAGCTTAAAAACAAAATAAATAAAAAGATGAAAAACAAAAAAGAAAAATAAAATAAAAAGATGAATGACAGGTTTTCTCCTCCAGAAAAAAATGTAATTAGACATTAGCTGAGTCAATAATATACATTAATACAAAATAAAACAAAACCAAACCAAAAACAACAACAAAAAAACAAGCAAAAGGGCACTGGTTTAAAAGAGCAGACTGAATTATAAAGATGTTTTGCTTTCCAAAGTGCCTTTGAAATGAGAAATGACATTGTAAACTTAAAAAAAAAAAACAAACCCTTAATAGGCCTAGAAAACAAGAAATGGGATAAACAGCAAACCAGAAAGTTAAAAGAAATCCTAGATAAGGCCAGGCTAAGTGGCTCATGCCTGTAATGCCGGCACTTTGAGAGGCCGTGGTGGGCTCATCACGAGGTTGGGAGATTGAGACCAGCCTGGCTAACATGGTCAAACCCCAGCTTTACTAAAACACAAAAAAATTAGCTGGGCCTGGTGGTGTGCGCCTGTAGTCCCAGCTACTAAGGAGGCTGAGGCAGGGGAATTGCTTAAACCTGGGCGGCGGAGGATGCCATGAGCCAAGATCGTGCCACTGCACTTCTGCCTGGATGAAAGAGCAATAATCCATATAAAAAAAAAAAAAAAAAAAAATCCTAGATAAAAACTGCATGTACAGAAAAATCCCAGCAGTCTCAAACACCAGAGAAAATATGTAACTCTTTTTCAGGAAAACAAGAACACTAAATTCAGAGCCGATAACAACAATAAAAAATCAGCGTAACTTATTAAACCAGAGCAGCATAAATACATCATTCCTACTCTACCAATATAGTGCATAAGAGGGCTGGCACCCGTCACTTTACCCTCAGGCTGAGAAAGAGAACCATATGCCTCTTACTCTGATGTGCATCTTACTCTGGGTGGTAGGTACTAAAAGACGCAAAGGGGCATACCAGCAGGCCCCCTTTCAGAACCCAGAAGTCTAAGGAGGTGGGAAGCTATGCCAAGGAGTAAAATGTATACAGTGCTCAACCTCTCTTGAATTCTCCAGGTACCAATCCTGCCTCTAGTCTCCTTGCTTTGCAAGACATGCCTGTTAACAAACCCACCTATGTTATTTATAGCCCACTGTCAACACTCTCATTCAATTAAGCTGTTGAACCAACCCTACCAAACTGCTCAAGAAAGTCAAGAACATTACCTCTACTAGTCAGTTTAGTTATCATAAATATATATCAATAACCAAGGGGGTCACTGGACATTTGAGCAAACCCAGTATCACGGAGGGGAAAAAAAGAACCAATATGAACAAATAACAACTGGCTTTAGGAAAAGGAGATAAATTAGGAAGCAGAAGAGAATTTGGCCAAATTCTAATTAATCGCTTTAGAAATATTGAAAAGGATATCAAATTAATTAAAAAATGAGTTGCTATTTTTCTTGTTTAAAGAAACAAGAAAGAATCCTTGGAATTTAGAAAATTACTAATGTGGGCTAGGTGCAGTGGCTCACGCCTGTAACCCCAGCACTTGAGGAGGCTGAGGTGGGCTGATCACTTGAGGTCAGAAGCTCAAGACTGCCCTGGCCAACATGGTGAAACTCCAACTCCACTAAAAATACAAAAATTAGCTGGGCACAGTGGCGAGTGCCTGTAACCCCAACTACTTAGGAAGCTGAGGTAGGAGAATCACTTGAACTCAGGAGGCAAAGGTTGCAGTGAGCTGAGATCGCGCCATTGCACCACAGCCTTGGTGACAGAGCAAGACTCTGTCTCAAAAAAAGAAAAAAAAAATTACTGATGTGAAGAATTCAGTGGATAGACTGAATAACAGAATAGACATTGCTAAGGGCCAGTCTGGTGATCTGGAAAATAAGCTGTGAAAATACTATAGAATGAAGAGCCCTAAATGAAGAGCAAAGAAAGATAAGGAGATAGAAAATAAGAGATAAAATGGCAAGAGACATAGAGAATAGGTATCTTTTTATTTAGTCCAATATCTTTCTATTCAGAGTTCTAGAAGCAGAGAAGAGACACAATGAAGGGAAGAAATAATAAAAGAAAAAACTGTAAGAAAATCTTACAGAACTAAAGGCCATTTTCAAGTAAGTCAGGGCTCACTAAGAATTCTTGTGAAATTCCGGAACATCAATAAGGAAGAGAAAATCCTACAAATTTTCAGAGCTAAAAATAACTATCACCAAACCTAAAACCCCAAAACCCAAACAACAAAAGAAAATGAAAACAACAGGTTGTCTACAAATGGAATAAGAATAGTAAGAAGACCACCAAAAAATCTAGCTGTGAGTATACAAGAACGCAGGAGTGCAGGCACTGAGGCTTAATCTCAGCAGAGATTTTTATACTTCTCTAATGTTGGCTCCATCAGATTTCAAGGAGCTAGCAGCTGACAACAGTGAAAACAAAAAAAAAAAACAAACTGTTTAACAAAGAAGAAAAAACATTTACCATCCATGCATTTCATATAAAAAATTATTCTAGGCACTATTTCAGCAAAATGAAAAAAAAAAGTATGAAAAAGAGAAAGATAAGATTTAAGAACAAGATGTTAAAGCTTAGAGGAAACAAAGTTTAAAAAAACAATGAAACGAAACTCCATTGAAACTTGAGCCTTGGACAGTCTCCTTTGAATAACAGATTTAGTGACACACAATTGCAGTTCCTGTCTTTTTAGTAACCTTATTTGATTGAATAATGAATAATATTTATAAAATCAAAACACTGTATATGCTGTGTTTATGAGGTATGACATTAGGATTCATCAACACCAAGTAAGCACATACTTCATTTCTCAGCTTCCCTAGAATGATTACTATTTTAACAATTGTTTAAAAATATTTGCATCTTTACTGAGGTAAAAATTTAATAATGATGATGATGATGATAAAGATATTCTAAGATGTTTTACTGAAAACTCTAAGAGTAGCACTTTGTGGAAAAGGAGGCAGATTTATTGAAAGCCAGGTTTCTTAGCTTGAGGCCCACAAAGGAGAGGGAAAGCAGGGTACACATCATTTTTCTTTTCTTTAAGAAATGCAGGTACCAGGTTCAGACTCTTTCGATTAAACAGGACAAGTAAGGCCCCTGTTAGAAGATGAGGGAGCAGGCCATGTGAGCCACTAAAGAAAGAGTTTACATGAGTGTATCCCTTATAATCTCTTGAATTACTCTGCCTTATCTGTGAGCCGCCTCTACCAAGAACTGAAGATTTCCTCATTTTCTTGCTCTCTCTTCCTTTACAATGTGAAATAATATAGTTCTGCAAAGCTTGATAATTTTCTATTTACGGTATACTGAAGATCACCATAACAGAAGAGAAAAGACTTCTGAAATTCTCTCCATTTATTATTTATAAACATATGGAAAGACATAAGTAGAATTCATTTAAAGAACTATGTTACTGTGTCCATTGCTACTTACACTATTTCAAGCCATCATCATCTATCACCTGAACTATCTCAATGCCCTCTTACCAGTTTCACAGCTTCTACTCTGGCTCACTCTTAGTTTATGATCTAGGTAGCAAGCGGAGTTATAACCTAAAATGCAAATCACATTGCCTCCATGCTCAAAATCTTCCAAGGGGCCAGGCATGGTGGCTCACACCTGTAATCCCATCACTTTGGAAGGTTGAGGGAGGCGGATCACCTGAGGTCAGGAGTTCGAGACCAGTCTAACATGGTGAAACCCGGTCTCTACTAAAAATACAAAAATTAGTCCAGCATAGTGGTGGGTGCCTGTAATCCCAGCTCCTCGGGAGCCTGAGGCAGGAGAATTGCTTGAACCTGGGAGGCGGAGGTTGCAGTGAACTGAGACTGCGCCAGTGCACTCCAGCCTGGGTAATAAGAGTGAAACTTCGTCAGAGCGAGACTCCAACTCAAAAAAAACAAAAATAAAAACAAACAAACAAAAAACCTTCCAGGGGCTTTTTATCATATCACGCTTTAGGTAAAATCTGAAGTTTTTTTTTTTTTCATTGTCTATTAGGCACTAAGGGATCTGGGCCCAAGCTGCCACTATTCCCTTCACACAGTCCTTGGAGTTACTCTTGCTGCTAGGCTCATTTGCACCTCAGGACCTTTGCAGTGATCCCACCACCTAGGAAGCTCTTACACCAGATGCTCACATGGCCTGCTCCCTTAATTTCTTGGAGAAACCTTACCTGGCCTATCTAATGTAAAGATTCCTCATTGTTGTTACTCTTTAGACTCTTACCCTGATTTGATTTTCTCAAAAGCATGTGACACTTCTGGGTATTATATATCTTACTATATTTTTCTTAACTGTGTCTCTCCACTAACATGTAAGTTCTTAGAGGGCAATGTCTTTGGTCCATAAATATAACCCACTGTCTATGATGTTTAGCTAGCATGTAGTAGATGCTCAATGAATATTTACTGAATATGTACCACTATTTTAGCCAAATAAAATATAAATAGGAAGACAGAAAATATGCCTATGTTCCCTCTAATCACAAATATGCATTTCTAAGACTGTAAAATCACTTGTTTTTTTTTTTTTTTAATCTAAGTTTAATTATTTTTCAGTATGTCATCTTTTGGTGCTATCATTGTTCATGGCTAAGCCTCACAAGCCATTCATCTTTTGGTGACCTACACCATAATATGAATGTAAGATATTATACATAAACATTGAAAATTTTGAGTTTTATGATCATGAACTAGAATGTGATAAATTTAATGGCTGTGATAATGGTATTAACATGACATTCTGTCCTCCAATAAATTATAAATTTGAAAAAAAATGAGTCTCTCTGGTAGGTTTTGAAATATGTAAGGAAATAACATATATTAAGTAAGTAGTTTAGTAATTTTATATTTAGTAGTATTATGTCAACTCTGATATAACTTACTTTCCCTGTTTAATCACTGTTCATTTATTTAATAAACATCTAGTGATTCTTCATCTCTGTACCAGGAGCTTAGAATAGCTGATAATCAATTTGGTTTGTAGCAATTTCAAATCTCAACCAAGTTGATCTATCCCAAATTTTCTTCTATTTCCCCGAAGCCAATGTTTATGCTACAGGGTTTCATTGACTTTTCTTTATATTGTCTTCAGTGGTTGCAAACTACAATTCATACTGTTGCTTTTACAGATACATACTATCATTCACTTTTCCACTTATTTTCAGCTCCCCAGAATAGCTATAATGTCAGTACAAGAATGTATAATTAGTTCTATAGCATTTCATGGTTGGAATCTTGTAA
Source organism: Cheracebus regulus (assembly GCA_963574635.1). NCBI lineage: Eukaryota > Metazoa > Chordata > Mammalia > Primates > Pitheciidae > Cheracebus > Cheracebus regulus. The sequence continues at coordinate 25,215 of CAUYQU010016696.1, read as the reverse complement.
TTTTATGTTTGAGCTGGCCAGGCATGATGCTGTAAGGGGACTAGTTTCAAATTTCAAGATGGCATCAACTCTTGGGTAAGCTTCATCAGGACAAGAACCATGTCTTCTTTGTTTATCAGCTATTCCAAGCTCCCGGCACAGGGATCAGGACTCACTAAATGTTACTGAATGAATGAACAGTAACTAAACAGGGAAAATAAGTTACATCAAAGTTGATATAATACTACTAAACAGATTATAATAATTAGATGTCAAAACAAGGAATAAAGTTAGATATAAAAATAATGTGACCAAAAACTTAAAAGAAACTGAGCCAGTAAATTAGACAAACTCATCAATGATATTGAAGGAAATAAACAGCTACAAACATTGGAAAATCCAAGCCATTTTCTAAGTTAATTCACATATGTCATACTAATAAAAATCAAAATGAGTTTTCTAACTAAAGCCACATTCAACTTACAATCTTCTTTGCAGTTTCTGTGATAACTTGTTCTAGAGGTTTCCAGATCCAAAATGTATAGCAACCTAAATAGTAAAAGGAATAAAAGCAAACATATTTTCTCTAATCAAAATCAATTGTTACCTTCAAAATGCTTGTCATAGTATTTACTGAATGTTTATATGTTATTTCAATAAATATTTCAAAACTTACCAAAAAGATGGTCATATTTTTCATATTTATAACTTACTGAAGGGCAGAATTTCATGTTAATACCATTATCATAGCCATTAAATTTATCAACTTCCAGTTTATATAATAAAACTAGAGATTTTCAGCATTTATATATAATATCTTACATTTGTATTATAGTATAGGTCACAAAAAAAGATCCTAGTATTCTTTCTACAACAAACTGTAAACTCCTATTATGTATAAAGACACTTATAATACTAAAATGATTAATTGTATTGCTTTTTATGGTGATAATCACTTTGAAATATATAGAAAACAAATTCTATTTATGATCTACACTACACATATATGATCTTAATAGAATTATCTCTAAAGTAAAAAGGCAATTACGTATTAAATAATTACCAAGGATGTTAATTATCGATTTTTCTCACTGAGGATGGCTACTCTCTCTTTTTCTTTTCATTTTTCTTTTTTTAAAGACGGGGTTTCACCATGTTGGTCAGGCTGGTCTTGAACTCCCGACCTCAGGTGATTCACCCGCCTTGGCCTCCAAAGTGCTTGGATTACAGGCGTGAGCCACCACACTGGGCCTATGGATGGCTACTCTAAAAACTTATTTCAGCTCTTTCCCTAGTTAGAAATCCTAACAATCAAAACTCTCCTGAGTCTTGACAACTAAGAGTCAATAGTAAAACAGGTTCTAAATTATTTTGAGGGCATCAAACAAGAGTAAAATATTATCTAGTTAATTTATCTTTTGCACCCTAATCAGATTGTGTCTTCTACTAGTACCTCTTTCTCCAACAGTCTTGCTAGAAAAACAGTATATGACACTACAGGCATTAAACTGCTAACCATAAGCCTATTTGCAAATCAAGAGTTCTACTGCAAAAATTCAACTATCTAGATCTTTTAGAAAAATTTACCTGCCTATGTATATTGTTATTTCTGTGCAAACATGTTACATGAAAGACAGGATGCCAGAAATGGGAAAATGTGAAGATTAAAAAGCTCTTGACATAAAGGAGAACACTAAAGTGAAATTAAATGAGGCTGATTCCCTAACTTGCCTGTATCTCTTATCACACAGATGACAGCTTCCATTTGATTTTACAATAGTATGAAATGTAGCTTTTATATTACCTCAAAATTCTTCAAAACCATAGTGACTGACTTCTAGTCTCGGTTAAAAAGCAGTTAAATGCTTTAAGAAGTGACATGTCATGGTTTACTCTAACTGGAAGACCTAGTCCCAACAATTCTAAGTGTACTTTCTCCTAAATTCTGTTATTTGGTTGTATTTGGCTCTGGAAGAGATTTTGCTATTATTTAATATAATATTCTAGTCAGTAATATGAGTTTGGAAACAGTGTGTTCTACATAGAATACACATACCAATTGTTGTCATTTTAGAAAAACAACCCTGGAAAAAATACATCTTTATCTTATTTCAAATCAAAATCTTACATTTGAATTCATAACTATGCCCACTCTACTATAATAATTAATACTAAAATTCCTTTATGTTTGGGGCGAGTTTGTCAGACTTTCTTTTGAGACATGATATTCTTCTCATGAAACCTCAGAAATTAGTTAAGTTATATAATTGACACACAAGACCCTGATGACAAAAAGATCAAGAGAATCTGAACCACTGATCTAGATTTTAAAGTTCTGATTGTTACAGTGTTTTTTCACTTGCAAGACAAAAGATTAAAATAAATTAAGTGGTTTAAATGATAATGATGAGAAATTAAATACCATATAAAACAAGACCCTCTTTTTTTCTCACTTTTCTATTAGATCTTACTAAACTCCATATAGCCACAATGGAATGCAACTTCGCCTAAAAGAAGATCCAATTAACAAGATCAAATCGATAGAATTTACAAACACAAATGTTAAAACATAAAAGTAAATCTTTATCAATAAGGAAATATTATCAAATTAACATTTAATTAGGAAATAGCTAATTTTAAACTACTATAAGTTAATGACAGACTCAGCAAATTTACTTTAGATCTTAAGAACTATTCTATCAAGAAAGGTAATTTTAGCGGTGGAAAAAAGTCTCCTGGGTTTATCAAGGTAATTATACCAATATGTTGAGAGACAAATTAAAAAATAAACTACAGGGAACAAGTATGCTCATGAGAAAGAACTGACAGCTCAAAATGCATAAACCTATTTGCAAGAAAAAACAAATATGGGAGAATAAGGAACCCCATACCACTTATATTACATAACATTAAAGATTTCTTTTTATAGTATACTATACCTCAAACTGAAAAAAAAAAACAAACAAACAAGCAAAACAAATGCCAGGAAGATAAACTATTATTGGAGCTAGTTTTCCTGGCTTTTGTATCACTAATTTTCTTCCCATAAAGTTTATCTAGATTTTGCTACAATGACAAATGTTCAGTAACTACAAATGGTGGAAAGAATGAGAATGTATAATGCCTAAAAACCAAAACCTCGGAACTCTAAGGGTCTACTCATGAATCACTGTAGATGCTATTTGGAAATATTTCTGCTGCAGTTTATTGGTATATATTCTTTATCTTACCTGCAAATACAAGAGCTGCAACACCCAGTCCTACAGCTATCAAACTTCTTGACTATGGAGGAAAAAAATGAATATTACTTATGATGTAACATGCTGGGCTTTAAAAGTAAATCATTTTTAATAATGAGAATAATTATGTTACAATACTACATTTTCTTCAAGCTCTACTGTGAAGACCAGGACTTAAAAAAATATGCAGTGTCTATGAGATTATATCTGCTGCTCACTGTATCAGCTAATTCTCAGTGAACTGAAATGATTCTAGATTTTCATTTAATTTCCATATATTTGAATCCATTCTAACCAAGAGCTTTTATATTACCAATTGCTAAATTTTTTTCTATAGACTATTTTTAATAGTGGGTTTAATATATTTATCTTCTATAAAGATAAAAGGCACATATTTCCTCATCCATATTTTACATTTGCAATGTCCAACAGCATTTGCTATATTTAAAAATTTCATGAAACCTGACATTAATGTTTAGGAAAGAAGTCAAGCTTCCAAACTTAACAAAAATAATAATAATAATAAAAAGTCAAGAGTTGGTTAATGTCTACCCTAGAGTAAAAATTTTAAAATAAGGGCCCAAAATTCAGAATGTCAGAATCTAAAGACATAAGCTAATTCTGATAAAAATCGATATTAAATTGACTGTATACCTATATGATTCTAAGCTTTTCTCCTTAAACATCGCAGGAAAATATTAATGTCACAATAACAAAAGATTTATGTGGCAAAGATCAACGGTTATCCTCAATATCCATTTTCCTTTTTTTCAATATGATCAGGAATTCCTATTTTTAGCTCGACATATTTTTCCAAGCCTGCTTAAGACTTAGGTGTGGCTATGTTAACTAAGTGTTGGCTCATAAGACATAACCAGAGTAGTGTATGCAAGTTCTGAGAAGTCCTACAAGCGGGGTAGGGAGATGTCCTTCTCCTTTTCCATTTCTCCTTCCCGATGGCTGGAATGCATACATTACTCCTGGAGCTCTTGGATAAAGAAGGAAGAACAATGAGATGAAAAGACACTATTCCAGATGATCATGGAGCTGCCTTGTCACCCCTGAATTGTCTCTATTTATTATACAAGAGATAAAAAGAAAAGTCCTATCTTCCTAAGCCACTATATTTTTGGGTTTTAGGCACTTGGAGCCAAAACAAATTCTAATGGATACAAAATTAAGAAGTGAAACCACAGAAATGATTTTTCTGATAAATGGTGAGAGAGACAAATCCATAAGGGTCAGCAAAGACTTTTAAAACACTAGCATAATCTCCCTAGGGAACAGAATGAATATACTTCTTCATTGGTGCAGACATAGTAAGATGGAGGCTGAGACTAAAGGGATGCTAAAACCAAAAAGCCATTCAGCCATTGGCCTTCAAGTTCTGTAAGAAAATATACACACCAAATCATAGGAAATCAAAGTCCCAACCTTCAAGGAATGACTCTATAATGAGAAATACCAGGTCAGCAAGGGTAGCTGCGTGAAGGTGCTCTAACTTTAATATGCAAAACTCTGAGAAATCTAGAGCCTGAAAACAAGATGAAGGACATTCCTCTAGGCTTCTCTCCCCATCAGTTCCAGCTTTAAGTCATGCCTTTTCACAAGGAAATGACAGCCAGGGCCATTTCAGTAAAAGAAGATTCATTCCCTGGCAGAGAAGAGAATGCATAGAGCTACCTACCAGAGAGGCAAACGATCCTCAGGGTTCCTTTCTGGTTGTCTAGCCTGCCTGAAACAGAAAGTTATTCCTGAATAGAAGACGTATTCAAAGAAAATAACGTTCTGTTGAGGTATCTTTTTGCCATTTTCTAGGGCTTCCCTGGTGCTATATATTTTGAGCTCTCTGGCCTGACCTTCCATTGGTTCACTTTAAGGATCCTCAGTCCAATCAAACTATTCAACTATTTCATATGTGAATTATATCTTCTTCCCTTATAATTGTGCTTATTCTTTTCTCACTAGAAACACTCATATGTGCGTACCCAAATCCTACCTGCTCTTAATATCTCAGCCTGAATCTGCCACAGAATGGTGGAAGTCATTTACAACACATAGCTAAGCGCATGTACTCAAATATACATACAGACTTCCTCCAAATTAATAATAAAAAGACAGACAGCCAAATGGAAAATGGGCAAAAGATTAAGTCGGTAACTTCACAAAACACACACACAAAACTAAATGGCTAATAAACATACGAAAATGTGCTCAATTTTAAGCGGAACAAGAGAATACCAACAACAACAGGATGGCATAGAATATTAATATCAGAATACAAATATCTGTGGCCTTTATGGAACTTGTTTTGTCCAATGATGCATCCCAAGGGCATAACAACAGTTATCTATACCTCACAGGGTTATGTGAGGATAAAACGTAAGAATACAAGTAAAGCATTTGGCACAGTGACTTGGGAAATGTCAAACAATTGGTAAATGAAACTGCTTTCAATATTATCAGTAAAAGCTGGGTGCAGAGGCTCACACCTGTAATCCCAGCACTTTGGGAGGCCACGGAGGGCAGATCACCTGAGGTCAGAAGTTCAAGACTAGTCTGGCCAACATGGTGAAATCCCATTTCTATTAAAAATACAAAAATTAGCTGGGCGTGGTGGCACACACCTGTAATCTCAGCTACTCAGGAGGCTGAGGCATGAGAATCACCTGAACCTGGGAGGTGGAGGTTGCAGGGAGTTGAGATGATGCCACCGCACTCCAGCCTGAATGACAGAGCCAGACTCTCTCAAAAAATAAATTAAAGGCTGGTCGCTGTGGCTCATGCCTGTAGTCACAGCACTTTGGGAGGTCGTGGTAGGCAGATCACCTGAGGTCAGGAGTTCGAGACCAGCCTGGCCAACATGGTGAAATCTTGTCTCTACTAAAAATATGAAAATTAGCTGGGCATAGTAGTGGGTGCCTGTAATCCCAGCTACTCGGGAGGCTGAGGCATGGGAATCGCTTGAACCCAGGGAGTGGAGGTTACAGTGAGCCAAGATCATGCCACTGCACTCCAGCCTGGGGGATAGAGCAAGATTCTATCTCCAAAACACTAATAATAATGATAATAAAAATTATCAATAAAAATAACTACTATTAAATAAGAGTATTATAACAGAAGTTCAAAGTTCTATAACGCTTAAATATGTATGAGTAAGAGAAGATTCAGAAAGTGTTTTTGAGGTAGCCTCTGGAAAATGAACTGGTCTTTCCTAGGTTAACTACCCCAATTTTTCACATTTTGATAAATGCATATTTGAAAAATAAAGTCTTTAAAAAGGTAAGCTATTGTAATATTGAATTTTTATAGATTAATAATTATTGCATCATTTTTACTATTTCAACCATTCAAAATGAGAGAAACAGTTGCCTCTACAATTTCAAAGAGATTTTTATTTCCAGGATTAAAGATATATAAGAAAACATTAAACCATCAGGCATTTGCTCATTTTTCACTTTATTTTAACAATACGTAAGGCTAAATTGTGATTAACAATAAAAATTTGATTTAATTCAACAAATAAGAATCACCTACTCTGTTGATTATTCTCCATCTGTCTCTCCCCAGATCCGTTTTCTAGTTTTATCTGCCTTGCTCTGCATCTCTGTCTCGCCTTATTTCTAGGGAATCACTTGCCCTTTAACTTCTGGTTGGGTTTCAACAGTGAGAGGAAGAATCAGCAGAAAAAGAAACAGTGGAAACAAAGAGAAGTAATGGCATAATTTATTCCCGTTTCTTCCCTGTCTTGTTTCTTGTTTGGCCACCACTCCTGTTGGGTGGCTCTTCTTTCTGCCTACAACTCTCACTGAGTTTTGGAATATGATTTCCATCCTTGTCCTGTCATCTGGATGGATAACAGTTTCCAAGTGTTGCTAGTCTCTAGGTGATGCATCATCCTTTCTTAGTTATCTTAAACCATGGTCAAACCACTGCAAATAGTCCCTTCAATAAACTAACTTTAAAAAAAAAATCCACCTATTACTACCAGGATTCTCACTGATAAAATCATTACTACATACCAGTTACTGTATTGCATGTGAGAGATGTGGCATGGAACAGGGTAAACTTGGCCCAAGAGTCTATAACAATTGAGTCCTATATAGAAACTTGAACATGCTAGGTAAGCTTCCAACTCTATGCTAATCTCCTAAAGATCTTGCTTTTTATCCTTATTACAACATCCATTGTACTAAATTAAGTATTTGTCCACACCCACATCTCATGTGGAAATGTAATCCTCAATGTTGGAGGTGGGGCTTGGCAGGAGGTGTTTGGATCATGGGTGCAAATCCCTTGTGAATGGCTTGGGTCATCCCTTGGTGATAAAGTGAGCTCTTGCTCTGAATACAAATGGGATTTGGTCCTTGAAAAGTATGCGGCACCTCCCACCACAATCTCCCTCTTTTGCTACTGCTTTTGCCACTTGAAATGCCTGCTCCCACTTCACCTCTGCCATGATTGTAAGCGCCCTGATACCTCCCCAGAGTTAGAGCATATGTCAACACCATGCTTCCTGCAAAGCCTGCAGAACCATGAGCCAATTAAACATCTTTTATTAATAAATTGCCCAGTCTCAGTATTTCTTTATAGCAATGCAAGAATAACCTAACACATGTCTCCTTTAGCTTTTCTAGGTATTAAAAGTCTTTAAAAATTTGACAAAAATCTATGGACCATCTCCTCAGGAAAACACAAAAATATTACAAAAATTTCTATACAATTTGGGGGGGATTCCATGGGTTTTCCTGAAGTCCTTCAGCTCATAAGCTCCAACCTAAGAATCTTTCTTTAAAAATAAATATATAAATATATGAGCTCACTGAAGTCGGAGATCTCTCATTCAATTTTCATCTTCTACAGCATATCAGAAGACCTATCACATATTTCACTTTTCATTAATTCAATAATATAAGTAAAAACTTAATTTTTTAATAACAGAATAGACTATTTCTCTAAAGACTTACTTTATAGAAAAAAAAAAAAAAAGACCTTGAAACCTTTAAAAACAAAAAGAGGAAAAAGTGGTGAAGGGGCAGGACTAACTTCCAGCTCCCACTTGGATAAATGGAACAGCATGTGAAGACTCACATCACCAACTTTTGCTCCAAGAACTGTTCCAGAACTTCTTGGAGGAAAACCAAAGGAATTCATAGACCCATTGAAAGCAGCAGCTTGTTGTTGCAAACTCCATGAGACAGCAGAAAAATTGTAAGTGCCCAAAGGGTGAGGGGGGAAAGTCTGCCTCTGAACATACATCCTCACTGGGGAACCTGAAAATCCAGGTAACGGGAAGATTTAACCTTACCGAGAGCTGAAGCGAATTTGGAGAGCTGAGCAAAAAAATAAAAGTAGAAGCAACAGTGGGAAGAACCCTTGGTCCCTGGGGACCAAGAACTCTATAAGCACCTTGGTCCCCAGGGAAGCCATTTCTGACTATCTCACAGGGGTCCTTTGGGAGGGCTGCCAGTGGAATTAGGGAGGGACCACAGAAAGAAACTTCCAGGTGACCTTTGTAATAATTTCAATTATTCCCAGTGTGAATTTTCCTGGGAAGAAACGAGGAAGGGGTGGGAGAGGATCGAACAGGAAGTGCAGATATGAATACAGCAGCTGCAGCATGCAGGGAGTCTGAAAGCCATGGGAGGCTTGTAGCCTGGGGCAAGTTCCCAGTCTTGAGAACCACAACACCATTCCCCACAATGGCCACAGCAAGCCCTGCCTAAGAACAGTCTGAGCTCAGACAAGCCTCACCCTTCCCCAACCTAGTTATCTTTCTCTACCAGACCCGGCAGCCAAAAACAAAGGAAATAATCTCTTGGGAACTCTCTGCCCATCAGTTGAGAAAACTAAATACTTATCCAGGTGACCTCAGGGCAAGCTTGTATCCCCCACCATACTGCCACAGCTGATGCTCTCTTGAAAGTGCCATCTCCTGGATAGAGGCCAACCAACTCAAGCCATTACAGAAACTCATAAAAGCACAATCACAATCTAAGAAAGAAGAAAATAACAGTAATTCCACTGCCTGTAGCACTTGGCTAACCAGAGGTCCTGAGTCTGTCCATGTAACAACTGCACTGCTAGTACAACCAGTATTCAAGAAAACCAGCTCACTAAACAAAACTACAACCAAGGACCCTCACAGAGACCACTTCACTCCCGTGCTACCTCTACTGGAGCAGGTGCTGGTATCTACGGCTGACAGACCCAAACACAGATCACATCACAGGACTCTTTGCAGATACTCCCCGGTACCAGCCCAGAGCCCAGTAGCTCTGCTGGGTGACTAGACCCAGAAGAGCAATAATAATCACTGCAGTTCAGCTCTCAGGAAGCCGAATTCCTAGGGAAGGAGGAGAGCACCACATCAAAGGATCACCCCATGGGACAAAAGAATCTGAACAGCAGCCTTTGAGCCCCAGATATTTCCACTGAAATAGTCTACCCAAACAAGAAAGAACCAGAAAAAAAATCTGGCAATATGACAAAGCAAGGTTCTCTAACAACCCCAAAAGACCATACTAGCTCACCAGCAGTGGATCCAAACCAAGAAGAAATCTCTGAATTGCCAGATAAAGAATTCAGATGGGCAATTATTATGCTACTCAAGGAGGCAGTAGAGAAAGGTGAAAAACTTAAATTTAAAATATAATACAGGATATGGATGAAAAAACTTTCCAAAGAAATAGCTCATCAAGAAAAAACAATCACAACTTGTGGAAATGAAAGACACACTTAGAAAAATGCAAAATGCACTAGAAAGTTACAATAACAGAATCGAGCAAATAGAATAAAGAACTTCATAGCTCAAAGACAAGGCTTTCAAACTGACCCAAACTGACAAAAACAAAAAAGAATTTAAAAAAAATGAATAAAGCCTCCAAGAGGTTTGGGATTGTGTTAAATGATGAAACCTTAGGATAACTGGTGTTCCCAAGAAAGAAGGGAAATCTCAAAGTTTAGAAAATATATTTGAGAGAAAACTGACAAAAACAAAAAAGAATTTTAAAAACTGAATAAAGCCTCCAGGAAGTTTGGGATTATGTTAAATGATGACACCTAAGGATAATTGGTATCCCCAAGAAAGAAGAGAAATCTCAAAGTTTAGAAAATATATTTGAGAGGCTAATAGAGGAAAACCTCCCTGGCCTTGCTAGAGATCTAGACATTCAAATACAGGAAGTTCTAAGAACACTTGGAAAATTCATTGCAAAAAAAACATCATGTAGGCACATATACAGGTTATCTAAAGTCAAGATGCAGGAAGGAATCTTAGGAGTTGTGAGGCAAAAGCACCAGGTAATCTCTAAAGGAAAAACCTATCAGAGTTAACATCAGATTTCTCAGCAGAAACCCTGCAATCCAGAAGGAATTGAGGTCCTATATTTAGACTCTTTAAACAAGACAATTTTCAGCCCAAGAATTTTGTATCCAGCAAAACTAAGCTGCATAAATGAAGAAAAGACAGTCTTTTCCAGACAAACAAATGCTGAGAGAGTTCGCTACTGAACTGCTAAAAGGAGCTCTAAATCTTGAAACACAACCTCAAAATACACCAAAATAGAACCTTCTTAAAGCACATACCTCACAGGGCCTATAAAACATTAACACAATGAAAACAAAAACACAAGGTATTTAGGAAATAACTAGTACAATGAATATTGAAATAGTACCTCACATCTCAATATTAATATTGAATGTAAATGGCCTAAATGTTTCACTTATAAGATACAGAATGGAAGAATGAATTTTTAAAAATCCACCAACAAAATATCTGCTGTCTTCAAGAGATTCACCTAACATATAAGGACTCACATAAACTTAAGATAAAGGGGTAATAAAAGGTATTCCATGACAGTGGACACCAAAAGCCAGCAGGAGTAGCTAGCTATTCTTTTATCAGACTAAACAGACTTTAAAGCAACAGTTAAAAAAGACAAAGAGTATGTTATATAATAATAAAAGGATCAGTCCAACAGGAAAATATCACAATCCTAAATATATATGCACCTAACACTGGAGCTCCCAAATTTACTATTAGACCTAAAAAATGAGATAGATGGCAACACAATAATAGTGGGGGACTTCAATACTCCACTAACAGCACTAAACAGGTTATCAAGACAGAACATCAACAAAGAAACAATGGACTTAAACTATACTCTAGAACAAATGGACTTAACAGATATTTATAGAACCTTCTACCCAACAACTGTAAGAATATACATTCTATTCATCAGCACATAGAACATTCTTCTCTAAGACCACATTTCTATTTCCTGTAACAATAACACCAATACCACAGAAGTACAAAAGATCATTCAAGAGTACTATGAACACCTTTACACGAACAAATGAGAAAACCTAGTAGAGATGGGTAAATTCCAGGAAATATACAACCCTCCAAGATTAAACAAGGTAGAACTAGAAACTCGGAACATACCAATAACGAGAAGTGAGACTGAAATGGTAATCTAAAAAACTGTCAACAAAAAAAAAGGCCAGGACCAGATGGATTTACAGCTGAATTGTCAGACATTCAAAAAAGAATTGGTACCAATCCTATTGAAAATATTCCAAAAGATAAACAGGTAATCCTCCCTAAATCATTCTATGAAGCCAGTTATCACCCTAACACCAAAACCAACAACAAACAACACCTATACACCAATATCCCTGATGAACATAGATACAAAAATCCTCAAAAGAAATACTAGCTTACCAAACCCAACAGCATATCAAAAAGATAATCCACTGTGATCCAGTGGGTTTCATCCCAGGGATGCGGGGATAGTTTAACACAAAGTGACTAAATGTGATATACCACATAAAGAGAATTGAAAACAAAAATCACATGATCATTTCAACAGGCACAGAAAAAGCATTTGACAAAATCCAGCAACTCTTTATGATTAAAACTCTCAGCAAAATTGGCATACAAGAGATATACCTTAATGTAATAAAAGCCATCTATGACAAACCCACAGCCAACATAATACTGAATGGGGAAAAGTTGAAAGCATTCCTCCTGAGAACTGGAACAAGACAAGGATGCCCACTCTCACCACTTCTATTCAACATAGTACTGGAAGTCCTAGCCAGAGCAATCAGACAAGTGAAGGAAATAAAGAGCATCCAAATCGGTAAAGAGGAAGTCAAACTGTCTATATTTGGTGAAGATATGATTGTATAGCTAGAAAACCCTTAAGACTTTTTCAAAAATCTCCTAGAACTGATAAATGAATTCAGCAAAGTTTCAGGATATAAAATTAATGTACACAAATCAGTAGCTCTGCTATATACCAATAGCGACCAGGCTGAAAATCAAATCAAGAATTCAACCCCTTTTACAATAGCTGCAAAGAAAAACAAAATAAAATAAAATACATAGGAATATACCTAACCATGAAGGTAAAAAACCTCTCCTCTACAAGGAAAACTATCATACAAAAGACTGCTGAAATAAATCATAGACAACACAAACAAATGGAAACACATCCCATGCTCATGGATGGGTAGAATCAATATTGTGAAAATGACTCTACTGCCAAAAGCAATCTACAAATTCAATGCAATTCCCATCAAAATACGATCATCATTCTTCACAGAGCTAGAAAAAACAATCCTAAAATTCATACAGCACCAAAAAAGAGCCTGCATAGCCAAAGCAAGACTAAGGTATCGGAATAAATCGTGAGGCATTACACTACCCGACTTCATGGTACTGGTATAAAAACAGGCACACAGGCCAGTAATAGAAAAGAACAGAGAACCCAGAAATAAATCCAAATACTTACAGTCAACTGATCTTCCACAAAGCAAACAGAAACATAAAGCGGGGAAAGGACCCCCTATTCAACAGATGGTGCTGGAGTAATTGGCTAGCCACATGTAGGAGAATGAAACTGGATCCCCATCTCTCATCTTATAGAAAAATCAACGCAAGATGGATCAAAGAAATCTAAGGCCTAAAAGCATGAAAATTATAGAAGATAACATCAGAAAAACCATTCTAAACATTGGTTTAGGCAAAGATTTCATTAAATAACCTGCTTCTGAATAATAAAGAAGCCAAAAGCAAATGCTACAAAAACAAAGATAAATAGATGGGAACTAATTAAACTAAAAAGCTTCTGCACAGCAAAAGAAACAATCAGTAGAATAAACAAACAACCACAGAGTAGGGGAAAATCTCTGCAAACTGCGTATCCAACAAAGGACTAATATGCATAATCTACAAGGAACTCAAACCAATTGGCAAGAAAAAAATAAACGATCCCATCAAAAAGTATGCTAATGGTTGGGTACGACATCTCATGTCTGTAATCCAGCATTTTGGGAGGCCCAGGCAGAAGCACCACCTGAGGTCAGGAGTACGAGACCAGCCTGACCAACATGGTGAAACTCTGTCTCCACTAAGAATACAAAAATTAGCCAGGTATGGAAGCAAGCACCTGTAATACCAGCTACTTGGGATGCCAATACAGGAGAATTGTTTGAACCTGTGAGATGGAGGTTGCAGTGAGCCAAGATCACACCACTGCACTCCAGCCTGGGGGACAAGAGCGAGGCTCCATCTCAACATAAGTGTGCTAAGGACATGAATAGACATTTCTCAAAAGAAGATATGCAAATAGCCAACAAACATTAAAAAATGCTCAACATCACTAATTATCAGGGAAATGCAAATCAAAACCACAATACCATACACCTTACTCCTGCGAAAATGGCCATGATTTAAAAATAAAAAAATAATAGATGTTGGCATGGATATGACAAAAGGGAACACTTTTACACTGCTGGTAGAAATGTAAACTAGTACAACCACTATAGAAAACAGTACGGAGATTCCTTAAAGAACTAACAGTAGAACTACTGTTTGATCCAGCAACCTCATTCTTGGGTATCTACCCAGAAGAAAAGAAGTCATTATATGAAAAAGATACTGCACACACATGCTTATAGCAGCACAATTCACAACTGCAAAAATATGGAACCAACCCAAATGCTCATCAATCAGAGTGGATAAGAAAATGTGGTGTATACATACCATGAAATACTACTCAGCCATAAAAATGAACAAATAGGCCAGGCGCAGCAGCTTACGCCTGTAATGCCATCACTTTGGGAGGCTGAGGCAGGCGGATCACAAGGTCAAGAGATCAAGACCATCCTGGCCAACATGGTGAAACCCGGTCTCTACTAAGATTACAAAAAAATTAGCTGGGCGTGGTGGTGCACGCCTGTAGTCCCAGCTACTCTGGAGGCTGAAGCAGGAGAACTGCTTGAACCCAGGAGGGGGAGATTTCAGTAAGCCAAGACCAAGCCACTGCACTACAGCCTAGGCAACAGTTCAAGACCCTGTCTCCAAAAAAAAAAAAAAAAAAAAGAATAATGGCATTCAGAGCAAGCTGGATGGAGCTGGAGACCATTATTCTAAGTGAAGTAACTCCGGAACAGAAAACCAAATATTGTTATGTTCCCACTTACAAGTAGAAGCTAAGATAGGAGTTTGCAAAGGCGTAAGAATGATACAACAGATTGTGGGGACTCATGAGGCAGGTAAGGGGTGGGGGTGAGGGGTAAAAGAGTATACGTTGGGTACAGTGTTCAGGTGACGAGTACACTAAAATCTCAGAAGTCACCACTAAAGAACTTATCCGTGTAACCAAACACCACCTGTTCCCCCAAAACTTACTGAAATAAAAAATAATAAAATAAAAACCAAGTAATAAAAACAAAAAAAAAAAATCCAAATTAGGTAGATCACGAGAGCAAAAAAGGATGTTCAGTAAATAATCAAAATTGTAAAATCAAATCTTACTTATCAAAAACTATTTACTGGAAGTAAAATTTCTTATGCAGTTTCAAATCAAGGCTAAAATCTTTTTTTAAATCTAAAAATTCTTTATTAAAGAGGGTTTAATCTAAATTACCTTTCATCGTATTTTAATTAATTTGATGTTATATATAACCTTTTGAGCATGAACAATTGATAGTAAACAAAAACATATTTAGAAGTTGAAATCAACTTGAAATTTTTAAAAATATCATATATCCTATAAAATCAGATTTTGTAATCTGAAATAAGAATTAAAGACCTCACTTTGGGAGGCTGAGATGGGAGAACTGCTTGAGCCCAGAAGTTCGACACCAGCTTGGGCTACGTAAGAAGACCCTATCTCTACCCGCAAAAAAGAAAATTAGTTGGGTGTGGTAGGGTGTGCCTGTAGTCCCGGCTACTTGGGAGGCTGAGGTGGGAGGTTTGCTTGAGCCCAGGAGATTGAGGCTGCTGTGAGCTGTGATTATGCCACTGTACTCCAGCTTGCCATCTCAAAAGAACTAAGAAATTTAAAAAAATTTAAAAGGAAAGAATAAAAGTTATTACAAAGTTTCCTATGGAAATAGGAAGGCTGTTACAGCTATAAACAATTAAAACTGACCAGGTGCTGTGGCTCACACCTATAATCCCAGCACTTTGGGAGGCCAAGGATGGGGGGGAAAAAAAAAAAAATCACGTGAGGGGTCAGGAGTTCGAGACCAGCCTGGCCAACATGACGAAACCCTGTCTCTACTAAAAATAGAAAAAATTAGCCAGGTGTAGTGGCAGGTACCTGCAATTCCAGCTACTTGGGAGGCTGAGGCAGAATTGCTTGAACCTGGGAGGTAGTGGTTGCAGCGAGCCAATACCATGCCATTTCACTGCAGCCTGGGCGACAAAGCAAGACTCTGTCTCTTAAATAAATAAACAAATAAAACTTTAATTGACCCAGAATAATATGAATTGTTCCCTACTACCTAACATTTTTTTATTTGCTAAAACCTCACTGGTATTTCTTTTCAGACACAGATTTCATAAGCTGTAAAACAGTACCAATTCTCCTCAAACTTCCACATATGTTAATGACCCAAACAGGAAAAAGAAACTAATTTCAAATGTAGAAAACAGATATATAGGATAAAAGGAGTCGATCTAACTCTAAGTAAGTAACTCACACAGAACTCTTGACCATAACCTTTCTTTGGCCTTAATTTTTTAGAATAAAACAACATCTAAAACACACTGAAGTTTTTGAATAAGCTATGGTTTATTACTTGGCATAACTGTGTAAATATCAGATAATTCCATCAACATGTTCTCTATTTTACTGCTGTTGAAAAAAAATTAACATGCTTTCATCACTATGCTAGTTCTCATTTACTAAACTTCAGTATCATATCCTTGGGCTAAGAGGATTTGTATATTTTTTTTGGCAGAGTCCTGCTCTGTTGCCAGGCTGGAGTACAGTGGCACAACCTCAGCTCACTGCAACCTCTGTGTCCTGGGTTCAAGCGATTCTCCTGCCTCAGCCTCCTGAGTAGCTGGGACTAGAGGCATGTGCCATCACATATAGCTAATTTTTATATTTTTAGTAGAGACAGGGTTTCACCATGTTGGCCAGGATGGTCTGGATCTCCTGACCTCGTGATCCATTTGCTTCAGCCTCCCAAAGTGCTGGAATTACAGGCATGAGCCACAGTGCCGGGCTGAGGAGCTGTATTTTGTTTCTTTTATATGCACAACACCATACTGATCCAGTTGTAAACAGAAGGATGTACTTCAATTTTTATTTTGAATATTTTTAAAACAATGATGCTTTAAAACTAAACTGCCAATAACAGAATGAGAAAAAATGATACTGAAAAGACAGTATAATAGCAAAATGGTGAATCAAGCATAATGTTAGTACCACAACTACAGTCATTTTCTACCAACATGGCAATAACCAGGTTAAACGCTTAAAACTGTTAATACAATTAGACAAACATCTGTGAATTTTGCAGAAATAGAGAAATGTTGCTGTTTCTTTGACTCAGGAAAAATTGGGATATAAAAATAAATCAGAAAGTATGATTTAAAAAAGAAAAGTAAGTATATTCCTGTATCCTTGTAGAAAGATCTTAAAAAAAATTAACATCTTAATTCTTAAAAAAATTCTGCCAAAAAAAAAAAAAAAATCCACAAGGCTTCCTTGGGTGAGTTTTAGTTTTGAAACATTTTCTTTGAGGATTCAGATGTTTATGGCTTAGAAAAGTAGCTAACATTTTCTAGGCCTGCAGAATATCTAAATAAATTATTGGATATATTTTTATTATTGTTACATAAAATTAGAGTAGCACATACTTCTACTTATAGAACAAGCTGATCTTTCTATAAATACATGCACATATATACCTAAAAATGAAATCAGTTACAAACTCCACCAAAAAAATTCTTTTACAACTGGCCCAGAATGGTATTAGGGAACAGTGGTCTCCATGTAAGAAAAACCAAAAACCTAACATTCTACTCATGTCAAATTTAGAAGTTTAGTTTTTAACAATCTTGTCATGGTCACCATGGGAAAAGAAAAGATGATATATATTCAAAAAACAAATTTATGTGATATGGGACAAGGGTATTTAAGTTTTTAAAATTCACAACTTGTCAAAAATTACAAAAAGCATAGCTTTCATTGCATTCTGACCATATACAATGCATGAATATTTTGGATTTTAAAACTTCTAGGCATATGCAAAAATAGCACTGCAGAATTGGTGGCAAATTGTCAATGAAATCATTCACTGGTTTCAAAATGGTGGCAGAGCTACCACAGAAAATGGTTAACAGGGTGAAACCTGGTTAATATTTTTGTATTAACCTGTTAAGCAGGGTGAAACCCCCATCTCTACTAAAAATACAAAAAAATATTAGCCGGGTGTGGTGGCACACACCTATATCCCAGCTACTTGGGAGTCTGAGGTTGCAGCGAGCCAAAATTGTGCCATTGAGCTCCAGCCCAGACAACAGTGTGACTCAGTCTTAAAAAAGAAAAGAAAAGAAAAAAAAGAAAAGTCTTATGTTCTCACTAAACAGCACCATTACATAATTACTGTTTCTGACGCCTACTGGCCCTTCAAGCCTGCTCTGTACCATTATCTTCCTCATTGTTAATTAGTACCCTTTCCCATTCCTCATGACTCTTACTAAACTTTTACTTTCCACATAAGCCTTCAAGTTTTTCATCCATGCAGCAAGCATGAACCCCTTATGCTTTCAACTGCTTTGCACCTGAATGCTATATAAGGGGCTGCTATGGAAAGTCCATGGGCTTCAAGTTAATCAGACCTGAGCTCCAGTTCCACCTTAACATTCTGTGACCCTAAGCTATTTTCTCTGGGCCCATTTCATCACCTGTAAAATGATAATATAAATACCTATATCATAATATGCTCACAATGATTCAAACAAGGTTATGAAAAATGATCAGCACCTATGTGAACGTGGTGGATATTCCATGTTAAGTCCTTTTTTCATTTTCACATTATTTACTCTTACTCCTTCTGTTCCCCACTGCTTTATTCCTCCTGGGAAATCTTACTCACCAATCAACTTCAAGCCCATCTTCTTACTCCTTCTTACTCCTGTTCCTCTCTACTTTCCCTCCTGGGAAATCCTACTCAGCAATCAATTTCAAGCCCATCTTCTTACTCTTTCTGTTCCTCTCTGCTTTACTCCTCCTGGGAAATCTTACTCAGCAATCAACTTCAAGCTCATCTTCTCAATAATGCTTTCCCCACTCAACTTCTTACCCAAACAAAACTCTTCAGTACTCCATAGTACTCAGCAGATCTTTCTACTATAATAGATATTACATTAGTTATACTCATTTACCTATTTCAAATCCCTTCCAACATGTATGCTTCTGGAGGTAGGGACTGTGTTGTATTTCTTTGGATTTCCAAAATCTAGCAAAGCATCTGGTACATAATACGTTTTCTAAAAGTTTGTAAAATAACATGAAAATTATCTTAAGAAGCCTTCCTATCACCCAGATTTCTCTTGTAGCTCATATTATATGTGTACTGTACTGGTGACTAAAATTATGTTTTAAAATAGGAAAAAATAATGTACAACGCTAGTTAAACTTAATTAAGAATCTAACATATAGTCACGCTTCAAAATATCCTAGACCAGGTAATATATCCAAAAGTCTCATGAAAGACAAAGAAAATAAAGTTAGGACCTTGTCAGGTATATTTCCTTACCAAAAAATAAATAAATAAATAAAAATGAAGATAATCCACAGATTACGTGAAAAACATGAAGGAATAACTAATTTGCTAAACAAACATTAAAGAAAATAAACTTCCAATGAAAAGGTTAGGTAATTTAGCAAAAAGCCATTTGAAGGCTATTTCCCATCTCTGACTAGCTCATTAATTAATTCAATAAATACTCAGTGAGTGTTTACTATGTGCCAGTCATGATGTTAAGCCCTAGGGATATACCAAGAGAAAATCACTATCCCTGTGCAGGTACATTTTAGCAAGAGACAGACAACAAACAGTATAAAAAAGAAAAATATATAATTACTTTACACAGTGATATGTGCTATGGAAAAGAAATTAAGCAGGTGAAGAATTAGCTGTGTGTTTACATGGTGAGAGCAATAAATTTAAAGTGAATTGGGCAAGATTCACTGAAAAAAGGATTTTGGAAAAAAAGTAAAAGAATTCCTTACATTTTGGGCTAGCAATGGAAAGAAGTTTAAAGGCCCTAAAGCACAGGTGGTGCCCAGTGTGCCTGAGGAATAGCCAGAAGGCCAGTGTGCATACAGCAGGGAGCGAGAGTGAAAAAAAAAAAAGGCAATAAGGTCGGCTGAAAAAAAAAAAAGGCAATAAGGTCGGACAGGTCACAAGGAGAACAGAACATGCTGGGCCTTATACGATCAACACAGAGACTAGCTTTTCCCTGAGTGATATACTATGTCATTGTTTTGAGCAGAGGCCTAAGATTATCTCACTTAAAATTCTAAGGATCCTTCTACTTGTCACGTTGAGAATAGATTGTAGAGGATCAAAAGCAGAGGCATGGGGATGAGTTCTAAGTCTATTAAATAATCCATGAAAGAGATAATGGTCACTTGGACTAGAGTGATTAATGATGGAAATGAGGAAAGTGGTGAGATACTAGACAGATTTTGGAAGTAAGGCCAATAGGATTTGCTGAGAGACTGGATATGGAGTCAAGGCTACTGTCTTGAACAACTAAAAGAATAAGAGTCAAGGTTATTGTCTTGAACAACTGAAAGAATGAAATTGACTTTGCTACAAGGGCTGTGAGATGTCTGAGGCAAAGAAAGGGGATGTCATGAACTCTCTTTTGGACTTATTTTCTAACAATATGCCATGATGAGTATGATAAATATGTGACATGGTAAAAAGCCCCATAAACCTGCATACCTCAACCATACCTTGGCTTTCTGTTGAAACTGCTCTCTATAACCCAAATGTGAGTAAGTAATTAAGGACTGTAATTGTCACCCTACCCAGACAATGTGTAAACAGACGCTAATCTTGACTTTTGTGAACCACTTAAGTAACAATCAGAATGTCAAAAAGTCCCCTAGCCCTCAGAATGTCCAGAGCCCCACACCCTCATCTCCGCCCCAGAAGGTGATCTGCAAAACTCACTAGCCCTTGGAATGTCTGAAGCCCCTCACCCCCCACCCCCACCCCTCACCCTCATCTCCGCCCAGGTGATTTACAGAATTCACTAGCCCTCAGAATGTCTGAAGCCCCTCACCCCCACCCCTGCCCCTCACCCTCCCAAGGTGATTTTTATGGGTATAAAAGGTCTTGTCACCCTCCTTTCGGGGCCACAGGTTGGAGAGACTCGAGTCCTCCGTCGCCGCCGGCAATAAAGACCCTGCAATTTGGCATACTTTTGTCTTGGTGTTGACTTTCTATGCTCGCTCCACTACAGCAAATAAAACCTAAGCAAAGCAATATGAGAATTCCTAACACCTGGGGGGTAAAGATGGGAGGTATCATCTACTAATGGAAAAGAAGAATGGGCCTGATGTTTGGAAAACATTCTTTCTTTGTTATCTTGCAGTGACTTAATTCTCAAGGCTTAATCACAAGCAAATCACTTTCTGCTGAATGCAGTGCTTATACTGTCTTACTATTAGGTTCAATTTCCACAAAGAAAATTCTTTGAATTTAAAAAACAGCAAGTGGAAAGGAGAAAAAAGAGAGGTGTTGGGAACCAGCCCAATCCCGTAAGTGGGTGCCCTTAGTCCCTGTGGTGACAAGGGATTGAGAAAAGGAAATAAAGACAGAGACACAAGAATAGAATTTATAGCATGGGTCCAGGGGACCAAAGCAAGTGCTGGCCCCGAGTTCTGGGTTCCAAACACTTTTGTTATGTGTATAATTTCATTGATCTTATGGGTGTGGAAGGGGAGGGTGAAGGGGTGGAGAGCACTTGAGATCCTTCTAAGATCTGCTAAACTAGTGCTCTGAGTATTTGACAGCACTTGAGATCCTTCTAAGACATGCTAAACTAGTACTCTGAGTTTATCACCCATTGTTATCAGGGTGTGGCTGCATCAGAAGTATAGCAGATTAGGAGCCACCAGGCCTGACCACACCCAATGCATCCAGGGGCTTTTATCTCTAAGCATTGAGGACATAGAGTAATTAAAATCACTCCATATTCTGAGAACCTAGGCAGAGCCTGAGATGTTCCATGATCTCTGCCCTGCAAGGCTTTTCTCCTGGCCAGCTCCCATCTGCAAAGACCCTCCTGGATCTTGTGAGCAGAGGTTACCTCCCTTCTTGGAGATCTTTGCATAAGCCCTCAGAGGCCCTCATACAGTCTCCATGTTGAGAAGGCATTCGTGGGACCAGAGCAGTATTGCCTCCTCTGCAACATCCTGAGGTGTTCCCCGGTGGTACTGTGCTCTTGGATGGTCTTTACCTTAGGCCTCCTGTTGCTGCTTGATTTCTAATTAACTGCACCAATAATATAGTTTAGTTAGGTGTATAAACTTCAGTGTACTCTGAGCCAAGGAACCTTGTAATTATTTAGCTAGAATTAACATAGGTCTCCCCCTGGCCATCTTGACCCACAAGAGGGAACAAGAAAGTCTGCTGGCAAATCAATATAATTTGGGAAAGAGAGGTATTATCCATGCAGATCAGAATGAGGAGGGGAGGAAAATTTACATTCAAGAAAAAGTGTCAGACGATAAAATGACATTAACAAGAGAATTTTTACAACTATCCTGCCCTAAAATCTTCAGGCCAATATAAATTTGACAGACTTTCATATCTAAATTGAACCAGTCTACATTAATATACCCTACCCTTGCCATTATTGTTCCATTGCAAAAAGCAAATACATTTGAACTTCTCCCAAACATCAATTCCCATGAAAGCTTTAAATTAAGCAAAAAAGAAAGGCAAAGCCAATACATTCCTATTTGCTCTGTTTTTAAATCACTTAATTTCCCTTAAACCACAGGCAAGCATTAATTATCTATAGCAAGGCTAGTGAATAAATAAAAGAGCAAAACAACAAAACCAAAAGCCAAACATGTTAAGAAACAAAACTCTTAGGCTTAACCCAAATGAATGTTACTCCACTCCCCAGTATAATTAACAAAAAACTCCTCAAACTTAAATCTTCACTATAATGATTTTTTAAGAATAATCTTTTTCACACTGTCTGAAAAGGTCTAGAATGAATGAATGAATAAATAAATAAATAATGATCTTTTAACTACTTTTAAATTTACTCAAAATAATGGTGTGAGTCATGGCTCTACCTTCTCATAACATAAGAAGCTTTCAAAGTCGGGTATGGTGGCTCACGCATGTAATCCCAGCACTTTGGGAGGCCAAGGCAGGTGGATCAACTGAGGTCAGGACATTGGGACCAGTATGGCCAACATGGTGAAACCCTGTCTCTACTAAAAATACAAAAATTAGCCAGGCATGGTGGCACACACCTGTTGTCTCAGCTACTGGGGAAACTGAGGTGGGAGAATCACTTGAACCTGGGAGGTGGAGGTTGCAGTGAGCCAAGATCATGCCACACTGCACTCCAGCCTGGGCAACAGGGTGAGACTCCCTTTCAAAAAATAAAAAAATGTTAAAAAAAGCAGCTTTGTTCACATTAAACCAAAATGTGAATAAATGTAATGGGTGAAAAATCTTGCCCCAGTCATCAACCATTTCCTGACAGCCTGGAGAGCACTTAGAGCCCCTGAATTCATCACAGGCTTGCCAAACCAGGTTGCATATTTGGCTCTAAGTTTTTGAACCCAGGTACGTGGTGAGTTAATTTTATGTGTTAACCTGCTATATTATGATTACCCAGTTAGTCAAACACTGATCTTGGAGTTGCTGTGAAGGTATTTTAGAGATGTGGCTCACACATAAGGAGTTTATCTTTGATAATCTATGTGGGCCAATTTATGTGGACCAATCATTTACAAGGATTTAAGAACAAAATTGATGTTTCTCTGAAGAAGAAGAAATTCTGCCTCAAGAATCTCATCCTATCTGAAAACTCTCAGACTGTGGTCCTGCCCTACAAATTTTAGACTTGCCAGCTACACCACCATGTAAACTAATTCCTTGGAATAAACAGACAAAGGTTAAACATCCCCATTCTAAAACTTTGATATCTGAAATGCTCAAAGTTTTTTGAGCACCAATGTGACATCACAAATTATTCACATGGGTAGCTAAGATAGAATCCTTTGCTTTCGGACAGTTCAATGTATGCAAACTTTGTTTCACACAAAAATTATTTAAAATATTGTACAAAATTCCAGCCTAGGCAACATAACAAAACCCCATCTCTACCAAAATTACAAAAAATAGCCAGGCATAGCAGTGCATGGCAGTAGTTCCAGGTACTCAGTTGGTAGGGTGAGGGGGCTGAAGTGGAAAGATCATCTGAATCCACGGAGGTCAAGGCTAGAGTGAGCCATGATTGAGCCACTGCACTCCAGCCTGGATGACAGAGTGGGGCTCTATCTCTAAATAAATAAATAAACAAATAAATAAATAAACCATCTAAAATTGCTTTTGAGCTATGTGTATATGATGTCTGTCATAAGTGGAATGCTACCTATGGTGGGTGCCCGTATGCTTCTTGTGTTATGCACAGAACCTTCAGGACAGACACCTCCCCAAAGAGTAACATGCTCTCTGCCGACAACCAAGGTAAAGTGTCCCTTATCATCCATGATCCCTGGAACAACCATTGGGAAAAAGGAACTGCAGGTAAAATATACACCTGGTTTCAAGACAGCCACCCTAGTGGCACATGGTTCATATTCCGGTCTTATACCCAACTTAACTTCCTAGGCAAAACCATCCTACAAAATGAGGTCACCTTAACTAACCAACTCAAACCCCCAGCCTCCAGCCCAGCTCCTCAACCTTTTTCTTGGCTAACCTTAGTACAGCAAGGTGCTAACATGCTAGGCCTAACCAAAGCCAAAAACTTCACAAATTGCTTTCTATGTGCTTCTCTTAGCCAACCTCCCTTAGCTGCAGTCCCCCTCAGGGCCGGATTCAACCTGTCACAAACACCCATGGGACCGGACACCACCTTAACAGGAATTCCCCTGTTCAAAATACACTCCCACTCTCTCTCTCTATGTTATGGGGTAACTAGCAAACCTAGCCTTACATGCAACACCATGGTAAATGTAAAATCCTCCCTTTATGCACCTCCGGGAGGATACTTTTGGTGTAATGGAACCCTAACCAAAGTTATTAAAACATCTCTCCTGTTCCCTTGTGTGCCTGTCACCCTCGTCCCACAATTGGAGGTGTACGGACAAGCTGAATTCTTGTCTCTCATTGCCCCATCCCACAATCACCGGAATAAGCGGGCAGTGTTCCTCCCCATTGTAATAGGTCTCTCATTAGCAACTTCTCTAGCAGCAGCCGGGATAGGGAGCGGGGCCATGGGCTACAGCGTCACTTCGGCCGCTCAACTGGAAGATAAGCTCCGGGTGGCTACTGAAGCATCAGCCGCCTCTCTGGCCTCCCTCCAACGGCAAATAACGTCACTAGCCCAGGTAACTCTCCAAAATCGGCGGGCTCTAGACCTGCTAACAGCAGAAAAAGGGGGTACCTGCCTGTTTCTCCAGGAGCAGTGCTG
>CAUYQU010016695.1:0-78843 GCA_963574635.1 Cheracebus regulus | reverse complement strand
CCCGTGTGGCTCCTCTGCCGGGAATCTCCCGGTCTGTGGGCAACCAAAATTCGTCGGAAAGTGCGGCGTCCACTCGTTCTCTGTGCTTTCACTGGGAGCTACATTCCTGAGCTGTTGCTAATCGGCCATCTTGGATCTCTCTCAACTGCCTATTCTTTACATCATGTCTCATGACCTAGGTTTGGTGGGTGTCGCCATTTTTTTTCAGATAAAGATAGGATATTTCTAGTTCTCAATATGTGTTTAGATATTTTTCCATTTTCATTTTTTTTTTATTTTTTTGAGACAGAGTCTTGCTCTGTCGCCAGGCTGGAGTGCAGTGGCGCAATCTTGGCTCACTGCAACTTCCCCATCCTGGGTTCAAGCAATTCTCCTGCCTCAGCCTCCCGAGTAGCTGGGGCTACAGGAGCACGCCACAACACTCAGCTAATTTTTGTATTTTTAGTAGAGTTGGGGTTTTACCATATTGGCCAGGATGGTCTCGATCTCTTGACCTCATAATCTGCCCCCCTCGGCCTCCCGACGTGCTGGGATTACAGGCGTGAGCCACCTCACCTGGCCTCATTTTCATTCATATCAGAGAGATAACAACATACACATGTGGAGGTTGACACCTCTATTTAGAAACATCTATGTGTTTTGAGGAAGGAAACTAACACTTAATGAAACTAGCACTTAATGAAGACCTACTGGGTCTCCGGCCCTATAAGAATATTATTTCAGTTAAATCTTACTCAGTGAGGTAGATTCTATTATCTTCTTTTTTAGACAAGAAAATTGAAGCTCAGAGAAGTTAAATAATTTTCCCAAAGGCACACTGATAATAAGCAGCAGAGCTGGGATTCAAGCTGCTCAAGTTTGCCTAATTTCAATGCTTAAAGCCAAAGAACATGTCGGCAATTACAATAATGTCTACTTTATCCAACAGTCAGTTATGTCATTCTAAGTTTAAAAGCTTCTCAGCAGGAAGAAAAGGAGCGGTCACTAAACTCATGCACTCCATTCTGCAGGAAAACAAAAAAATACAGCTATTCTCTCAGGCCCGCACTTTCTTATAGTTAGGTTAGATTAAGGTCAATGATAACAAACTTGATGATTTGGCTTCTCTTTTGATAAGTATAATTTAATGTGGATGGTACATTAGAAGTGATTATGAGGGCAGCATAGCTGAGAGTGGGGGAAGAGAGAAAAAAACACTTTCAAAAGCATAGCAGTTCTGAGTTAGGCAGTTAGGCATTTAATGCAGGGGAGAACCATGCAGCGTTTTTTAATCTTGGATGCACATTAAGAGCATCTGGGGAGCGTTTATAAAATCCCAATACCCAGGTCCCACTTAAGACCAATTGGAGTTGCTGGGAATAGAATCTGGATATGAATAGTTTGTAAAAGCTCCCCAGTTGACTCTACTATGCAGTCGGGGTTAAGTGCCATTGAAATAGTCCTTCACACTTATGGGTCCAGGAGGATCTAATGCAGTTTGTGGATAACACAGTCATGATCATGGGGATGACCTTGACTTATCAATAAAAGAACTGTGTTTACAAAGCACTATGTGTTTCCTGGGGCCTAGAAATGTGTAATATATTTTGGGAAGATTTCCACTAAGAAGACTAAAATTTTTGAAGCTTAGCACTTGAATGAACAAACTTTACTTGAATTCATTCTTTCAAATTTTGTTCCATCAATCAATGAGGCATTATGTGGATAAATGAGGTATTGCCTTAACACAGAGAAACAGTCAGTATTAACCAAATCAATCCATGCCTGCTTTTGACGTAATCTAGCATTTATTGTGTGAGATAAATTTTAGGACATCTCCTGGGTTTGTATTGAGTTATACATACTATTTGATTTGTTCCTTATTCACAGCATCTAGTATGTTAACTCTATGTTTAAGATGCTCCCTGGAGGATGTAATGGGCATCAGAATGTATTCTGTCATTGAGTGCATGAGAGGCTGCAGTTAGAACTTTCCAGGTTGCACACAGTGGCTCATGCCTGTAATCCCAACACTTTGGAAGGCCGAGGCAGGCGGACTCCTTGAGTCCAGGAGTTCGAGACCAGCCTGGGCAACACGGCTAGACCCCCATCTCTACAAAAAATACAAAAATTAGCCAGGTATGGTGGCATGCACCTGTAGTCTCAGCCACTCAGGGCTTAGGATCACCTAAGCCCAGGAGGCACAGGTTCCAATGAGCCGAGATCACACCACTGCACTCCAGCCTGGGTGACAAGAGCAAGACCTTGTCTCAATTTTAAAAAATGATAATAATTAATTAAAAAAAAATTTAGTCTGGGCACATTGACTCACGCCTGTAATCCCAGCACTTTGGGAGGACAAGGCGGGAGGATCACTTGAGGTCAGGAGTTCGAGACCAGTCTGGCCAACATGGTGAAACCTTGTCTCTACTAAAAGTACAAAAATTAGTTAGGCATGGTGGTACACACCCATAGTCCCAGCTACTCAGAAGGCTGAGGCAGGAGAATCACCTCAGCCCAGAGGTGGAAGCTGCAGTGAGCTGAGATCATGCCACTGCACTCCAGCCTGGGCAACTGAGTGAGACTCTGTCTCAAAATAAATAAATAAATAAATTTAAAAAAATAGTTTTTTTATAAAAGAACTTTCCATGCCATGGAGACTTTACACATAAACCCCCAGAAACACCTCGTTCCATTCCTTCCTACTTATGTGATCTTGGACAACTTACTAACCTCTACAAGCTCAGTTTCCTCAATTGTAAGATGATAATAGTTGCTGGAAGAATTAGAGAAAATATTAATATAAAACACAATAAATTATGTCTATATTTTAATCTCTAAAACAGATAACTTCTGGGATACTCATTATTCCACTCAAACCAGACTAGCTTCATCTCTGGATGAGTCAAATATTTCAACAAATAATCTAACAATGAAAGTATTCATGCCTTAAGATGAATATGAATCTCTGATGGCCCATTATTTCAAACCATATTTCATTTAACAAGAGAATGTGGCTGGTCATTAAAATTTGTTGTAGTGGTTTGGGGCCTATAACATAGCCCTTGGTCCTATTAAAAAAAATGTTCTATGCTTCCAGTGCACAGTTTTGCATTTTGTGCACCAAATTCAATCTGTCACAAAGCTCAGAGTTGCTGATTTGAGTTGTATCGAAATCTTGGATAATTGCAAAGATGCAAAGAAAATCTCCTGAAACAGTCTCATGATTGCTTATTATTGATCATTTCCTAGTTGCTTGTGCACCTGGAAGAGTGACAATCCAAGAAGATCCCCCTGGCCACCTGTCTGTGACTTGGTCCAATGTAGATCTGGGTGACTACTATGTGGCCTTTGTGAAGAGTGATGATGGCTTGGAAGTCCACTGCAACACATCTCTCACTCAGTGCAATTTCTTATCCGAGTGTGGCTTCACTTATTTTATTAGTGTTTTTGCCTATAATAAGGCGGGGCAAAGTCCTTTGGGTGACATATTCAATTATACCACAGGTAAGTCCCATTTGATGCTTGTCAAGGGAGTTCTGAGATCACTAACCTCAGCAGCAGAATGGATCACCCATTGCACTAACTGACCTACCACCTGGGAGTCATTCTAGGGCCAAGTACAGAAAATAATCTCTTATCTCACATTCTCTCCAGAGTATGGAATTGTGGCTTTGTGGATCCAAGCATAACAAGAATGCAAGGTTTAGGAGTGAAAGAGGAGAAGAAATGTAGTTATTCAATCTTGCTCTGAAAAATTGAACTCTCCACCAAGATGTACTCAGTGAATGTTCTAGCATGTGCTGCTGCCAAAATGGAGGCAGTGCCTCTGTTTTGGGAGGTCACTTTTTCCCTGAGACCAAGACAGACATACAATGGCCAAGATGCTACATGGTATGGAGGGCTTTGGAATAGGACACCTGGGTTTACACCCTAACTTGACCACTAATTCATTCCTTCAGTGGGGATAATGATGTCCATCCACCTTGCTAGTTCCTTAGTATTCTCCACTGCAAAATGGGACAAATCATGAGAACATGAATGTGAAAAGGTCTTGTATGTGATAAAGCACGATGCAAATATTTTTATTAGCATCACAATTGCTGTTGCTATTATTCTCCTTACTAGGCTTGCATTTTTTTTTTTTTTTTTTTTGAGAGAGTGTCTCACTCTGTCACCCAGGCTGGAGTGCAGTAGCGCTATCTTGGCTCACTGCAACCTCTGCCTCCTGGGTTCAAGCAATTCTCCTGTGTCAGTGCAACGTCTGCCTCCCAGGTTAAAGCAATTCTCCTGCCTCAGCCTCCTGAGTAGCTGCGACTACAGGCATGTGCCACCACACCGGGCTAATTTTTTGTATTTTTAGTAGAGATAGGGTTTCACCTTGTTAGCCAGGATGGTCTCGATCTCCTGACCTTGTGATCTGCCCGCCTCAAACTCCCAAAGTGCTGGGACCACAGGCGTGAGCCACCACACCCAGCCTAAGACTGCATCTTGTACAAGGCAGGAATCATGTCTTATTTTATTTATCTCTTCATCCTCAATACTTATAATTGTGTGATCAGCATATGGGAGATGCTCAGGTTTTGAAGAATGAGTGGAGTGATTTAAAATTGAATAACTGCATTACAAAGAAGAACACTCAAACATAATTATATAAAAGTCTAGCCTAATTACAGTAAATTTTGCCAGGACAGGAGATGTAAATCGTTGGCTTTTTCAGAATTTGGAATAAGAGGCTATTGACAAAGTCCTAACACAGGAGGGCCCTCCAGAGTGGCCTTGAACTGGATCTTGAAGGATGAACGGGAATGTAGGTGAGGAAAGAGCATCCCAGGGAAACTCCAAGCTGAATCAGACATTTGCCAATGGGGTTCTTTAGAGTCTCTTAAGACCTACCTATATACAGCGGGCACAGTGGCTCCTGCCTGTAATCCCAACACTTTGGGAAGTCAAGGCAGGCAGATCACTTGAGGTCAGGAGTTGAGACTAGCCTGGGCAACACGGAGAAACTCTGTCTGTGCAAAAAATACAAAAATTAGCCAGGCGTGGTGGCATGCGCCTGTCATTCCAGTTACGTGGGAGGCTAAGGCATGAAAATCACTTGAACCCTGGGAAGCAGAGGTTGCTGTGAGCTGAGATCACACCACTGCACTCCAGCCTGAATGACAGAGCAAGACCCTGTCTCTTTAAAAATAAACAAACAAAAAATTACATATATAACTATGATCCCTATCCCCTAGCTTTATTTGATTCAGTGTCTAGAAAGGCTGACCAAATCTGAGAAGTTAGACTACATAAGATTTTTGCCAGGCAAAAGAGGAGAAAGGCTTTCCAGCAATCTCCTCTGCATAGAGAATGAGGGTGCATGTGGCATGGGGAATTGAGGAGTCTGGTGTGGCAGAAAGTCGGGGGAGGACAGCTGAACCTTACAGCTTGTATGGCCTTGAATGTCATGCTGAGGATTTACCCTCTCTGCAGTGGCAAATAGGCCAAGACTGGACCTGGACAGACCGTAGGGGGGTCACTGTAGTCGTTAGGGAGGGCAGTGGCAGAGGCTGTGGGCATGGGAGGTCAGGACTCAGTGTCCCCTGGCCGCATTGCTCTTGATGGGACCGCCGTTTTCCCTCTGCTCCTGCTTTCAGCTCCCTGTTGCCCTAGTGACATTAACCCGGTGTTGGTGTCCAGTGACAGAGTTGAGATTGTCTGGTCTCCTGTCCGTGGTGCCGAACTCTACGAAACCAAGGCTATAAATGGGTACAACATGGTTGAGTGCAATGACACTGCTCCTGCATGCACCCTTTCAGCTCTAGAGTGTGACACCAAGTACAACATCACTGTGTATTCCTTCAGTGAAGTCCGAGGCAGCAATATGTCATGTACTCCTCAGTTCATAACCACAGGTAAGGCACAGCTATCATCCCACTCACTGGTGTCTGAATGATTCTCCCCAGCTGTGAGCCTCAGGATGGGTATTCAGTGAGACCAATAAAAAAGTTAAATCCCATTAATCAATCTTTGTGGGGACCAATAGACCCCCTGTTGTACAAAGGAGAGGCAGAGGAGAAGGCAGAAGAGGAAAGTGGAAAAAAATGAAAACAAAAGGGGAGACGGTGGGGTGAGTGGAAGGTTTTGCCGATGATTACCTCAGCCATTCATTTCCTCCTGTCTTTGAGGAGCCTGCCTGTACTCACCATGAAGGTGTGCAGATGTGTACCTTATTTACTTTCGCTTTTGGAATTCACAGTGCTGTTAAACATTTTCCAGCTAGTTCAATACTATATGAACCCAATGCCCTGTGTTCATGTCAACAGTTTTCCACACAGAGGCACTATGAATTTGGTCTGCATACATGGCACGGTTGAAAACTATGATGATCTCATTAGGGGGTAAATCAATTTTAGACCAAATGCACGTGTGATATTTTTGACTCATGCTGTTTCAATTAATACTCTAAAATCTCTTAGCTCCTTGCAGTCCTGAAATAAAAAATGTTTCAAGGGATGCATTCTCCATGATTAACGTACACTGGCGATCCACTAATGATGACGCTACTTACACGGTGACTGCCCAGGGAGAGAAAGGACTGTATCAGTGTAGCAGCATGGGAGAGTCCTGTACCATGGGGGGCTTGCCCTGTGGCTCAGTGTTCTCTGTCACTGCTGTGGCCGAAACACAGGCAGGACGGAGCCTGCCCAGCTACAGTGTGCCCCTGGAAACTGGTATGTAGCAACCACCAGCCTGAATGTTGACTTCGGTGGGGTCCTTAGGAAGTGTTTCAAGACGTGAACTTCCTTATTTAATCTACCCTGACTGCGGTAGAAATACATTAAACTCAGAGACGTGTCAAAGAGTCCTGGTCATAGAAAATAAAATTTTCAATATTTTACAGGTTCTGTAAAAATATCCTCAAGACTAGTACATCCATTCACTGGCATCAGAGAAACAATATTTACTCATTCTGCAAAACATTTATTTGGATTCATATTCCCCTATGATATAGTCTATCAAAACAGCTAACAAATGAGTAGCCACATAAGCTGGGTTGTTACTTATTTCTTTGGCTCAGCCCTTTCAAATTTTTCTCTTTAAAAAATGCTTTCTGACTTTCAGTTTCCTGATAGGTAAAGGGGAGATAATGGCCTCATAGGGTGGTTATGAGTATTAAATTGACTAATGCTTCTTTGCACTTAGCATAGTGCCTGATACATAGCAAGAGCTCCATAAAAGAAAACTATTATTACATCATAGCATTGTGTGTGAATGAAACGTGGCAAATCACTTCAAGCCTTTGGACATCATTTTTTTTCTTATGTAGATTATTTTGGACTGTAAAAGTTGAAATACCTAAAAAAAGAAAGCAGCAGTAGGATAGAGAGCATACAAAATACCGCATACATGAAGAGGTTGGGTATCCTATATTCTGGGTAATGGGTCCCTGAAAAATCAAGATGGCTGTGGTATTGTAGGCAGCTAAGAAATCAAGCTTTTATATCAGTGATGTACTGTGAAATTTTCAAGAAAGGCAAATTATACTTAATTGCTAATGCTATGAAATGTTCTATTGGGAGAAGTGAATGCAACTGTTGCTTTGAAATTTGCAATTAGAATTGTTGAAGATGGGGGCAACAAAGGATTTCTTTCTTATTCTGAAAAAAAAAAATGGTGGAAACCTTCAACAGCCAGTTTGTGCAGTGAATTCTTGGGGAAAACACCCAGTATATAGAGTGAATGTTACATGACGCATCAGAGGAAATGAGCAAAAGGAAATGGAGAGTTTGTGGAATGTAGGATATTGAATAAAACACAGGCAAAATACCATTCCTTGTCATTTCTCACAGGTAATCTTCGATGGAAATAAATCTCCAATTCTTTTTCTTTTATCCCATTTTAGTGCCATGCTGTCCAACTGGTCTGACGGTGACTCAGATCACCCAGTCAGTAATCAACATGAGCTGGACTATTGGGAGAGAGGCTCAAACCCATGCTGCAGTTCTGGAGTCACACACTGGACAGTCTAAGTGTCACACTCATCAAAACCACTGCCTCCTGGGATGCATCACATGTGGCATCAATTACACGGTGACATTAAAAGCAATTAGCGCCACCGGGTTGACTGCAGATTGCTCCTCCCAAAGTTATTTTTCTAGTAAGGGAATTCTAGCTCTAGAGTATCAGTAGGCACTTGACTATTGTAAATCCAGGCATAAGCCTTTCCTCCTTATTTAGAAAGATGCTGTATCTCTACCTAGTTTGACTTACAAACTCAGATTACCTTCTAAAATGATTATAGTTTTCCCTTTGACTTAGAACCTCAAAGCTTCAGAGGCTTCTGTTGGTAGTTGGTGAATTAACTCCCCTAGTAACAATGTTCATGTTTGCTTTTTCTGAAGGGACTATGTATCTTTAGATGACACAGCTACCTGCAGCACAGAGTAACTCAGCCTGGCAGAGTTTACTGAAAGCATTAGAGCACACATTTTATTTGGTTTGCATTTTTTTCTTCTCGTTATTATTATGCTACTACCTCTCTTTTCTAAGCTTCTTCAGCTCCTTCAATAGTTTCTTATTTCAACAGGCAAAGAGAGCAAAGACATCTGTCTACTGACAGTATTGTACCTTGTTCTTCACAAAGACCAAAACCATTAGGTAAAAGCAGTGCAAGGTTACCAAGTAAGATTTCTCTTGCATGATTCTAACCCACTGAAGTGGCTACTTACAGCATGGTTTTGAAAAAACTTGTGAGGATGCTTCTCAGGCTTAAGGAGAAACAGTACAATGATCAGTTACACCTGCCTGGAGCATGAGATGGAAGAGCTGGAATATAATTTTGGCATCCCAGAGGTAGTAGAGTCTTAACAGGGAATCAAAATTAGACAGGGCTTCATTGTTTTTTGTTTGTTTTTGAGACGGAGTCTCACTTTGTCACCCAGGCTGGAGTGCAGTGGTGTGATCTTGGCTCACTGCAACCTCTACCCTCTGGGTTCAAGCAATTCTCCTGCCTCAGCCTCCCTTAGTAGCTGGGATTACAGGCACCTGCCACTGTGCCTGGCTAATTTTTTTTTGTATTTCTAGTAGAGACAGGGTTTCACCATCTTGGCCAAGCTGGTCTTGAACTCCTGACCTCATGATCCACCCTCCTTTGCCTCCCAAAGTTCTGGGATTACAGGCATGAGCCACCATGCCCGGCCAACATGGATTTTTATAAGCTGTGTTGCCTAATCTTCCCTGATTCTGTCTCCTCGTTGAAAAAGACAGGAACAGTAATATTTTCCTAGTGTATCCTTCGAAGTCATTTTGAAAATCAAAGTAAGTCATGATGTGTAAACATTCAGAACATGCTACACGTATGTCAGCTGGAGTGTATTTCTTTTGACCCATTATCTTGTATTAGATTTACTCCCTAAGTTCTCACCTTGAGAGCCAGTTCTCAGAATATGGCCTGTTGCTTATTCTTTACATAATAAATCAAGTAAGCCTGATTATAATAACTTTTAAAAATTATACAATAGGATCTTTTACTTAGTTACTAAGGAATCCATTTCGTGCCCTTATTGGCACCTAATGTGTGGCTTGCTCAAGGTATTTAGAAAAGGATAAAAATAGGAATCAACTACAATGGATGAAGCATGAGCCAGCAAACTTGGTCACTGACATGTTGTATAAACGGCTGCACACAAGGTGTCATGCAACTCAGCTCAGCAAAGTTTTTTTCAATTAGGGCTAAATGCGGTTAATTATATTTAAGTTTAATCCCACGAAAATCAGATGAAACTAGGGCATTATGAGGGATCTTGACAAGGATGCTGTGCCTTTGACTCACAGTTTAAGTCATGTACAATATGTATCTGACAATGTGTGGACCTTTCTGACTCACCATTGTTCTATATTAAAAATTCACACCATACACCACCTTCACACATGGATTTCTTTCTTTCTTTCTTTTTCTCTGTTTCTTTCTTTTTCTTTCTTTCCTCTTTCCTTTCCCTCCCCCCCTCCCTTTCCTTCCTTCCTTCCTTCCTCCTTCCCTCCCTTTCCTTCCTTTCTTCCTTCCTTCCTTTCTATATTTTGAGACAGGCTCTCACTCTATCACCTAGGCTGGAGTGAGTGCTGGGGCACAATCATAGCTACTGCAGCCTTGAATTCCTAGGCTCAAGCCATCCTCCTCCTCATCCTCCCAAGCAGCCAGAACCACAGATGTGCACCACCACAACTGGCTCATTTCTTTTTTATTTTTGTAGAGTCAGGGTCTCCGTATGTTGCCCAGGCTGGTCTCAAACTCCTGGGCTTAAGCGATCCTCCTGTCTTGGCCTCCCAAAGTGCTGGGATTATAGGGATGAGCCATCGTGCCCGGCCACCCATGCATTTCTGATTATGTGGCCTACTGTGGAAAGAACTTGAGTGCCCCTTCAAATCTTGCTCTGACCTAACCAGTAATTAATCCTGTTATTTAGAATAGTTCACTTATATTTTTTCCCTGCAGTGGTCAAGGCCATGTTTGGATGATGGTGGAATAAAACAAGGGATTTTGTGTTTGTTTATTTTTATTGCCTAGGTGCCTGCTGCCCTTTGGGGGTGAAATTATATAGGTTGGGCCCCAATGGCATCCGAATCTACTGGCAAGCCTCCAGGGGCTCTGCCAATTACAGCACTGACCTCTACGGCTCCAAAGGCATTTTCACCTGCACCCCAAGTGCTGGCCTCAGTTTCTGTGATGTCGCTGAGATACCCTGTGGGGATGTATACACCGTGATGGTCTCACCAGTTGCTGAAACAGGATTGAAGCTTACTTTCTGTCCAAAAAAAATATATTCAGGTAAAGCAAGTTATGACAGTTTATCGAAAACTAACCCTGAATTC
Source organism: Cheracebus regulus (assembly GCA_963574635.1). Taxonomy (NCBI): domain Eukaryota; kingdom Metazoa; phylum Chordata; class Mammalia; order Primates; family Pitheciidae; genus Cheracebus; species Cheracebus regulus. The sequence goes on along the minus strand of CAUYQU010016695.1, from coordinate 68,007 downwards.
AGATCTGTGAATTAAGAATCAAAGCAATCAAACTTATTTGCTATGTAAGAAGAACACAGAGGGCATGAAAAAAAAAATTTTTTTTTTTTTTTTAGATGATTTCTTGCTCTGTCACCCAGACTGGAGTGCAATGGCACAATCTCAGCTCACTGCAACCTCCACCTCCCAGGTTCAAACAATTCTCACGCCTCAGCCTCCCAAGTAGCTGCGATTACAGGCACCTGCCATAATGCCCGGCTAAATTTTGTATTTTTGTAGAGACAGGGTTTCACCATGTTGGCCAGGCTTGTCTTGAACTCCTGACCTCAGGTGATCCACTTGCCTTGGCCTCCCAGAGTACTGGAATTACAGGCGTGAGCCACCATGCCCGGCTGAGAGTATAAAATTTCTACACAGCACAGGCAGATTCTGGCTGTGGAAGACCCCCAAGCTTCTTTGAAATTGAGATGCTTTATTATTATTTAATTTAGAGATTATCTTCTCTGTTCCACTCTTCCCCTTCCTAAAAAGGAATAGACACTTGTTGCTTAACTAGTAAAGCAAATTTAAGATGATTCTCTGCTTTGAGATTTAGGGATAGATTTTTTAACATAGTCTTATGATAATGTAGACATACTGGGATGTTGGAAATTTCAAGACTTGAACTTTTATTTGCACAGACTGAGAATTATGACTGAGGAAAAGTTAGAGGATTAGAAAAAATAAATTTACAAATCACAAGCCAGGCTTGGAAATACGAGTGGACAGACAGTCTATGATCACAAAACATGGCTGTCAGCAACTGCCATCTCACCAGAGCTGGCAGGAAAACATGAGCAATTCTCCCGCTCTGTGTTCCAGCACCTTCTGCTACCTTGCCCAGGACACAGTCATAGATTTTTCAGATATTCCTAGAAGAAAAGAGATGATGAAGCCCTAGAATTTTGCAGGTAGACACAGAAAAAAGAATAAATATTGGCTCACAAACCTTTACTGATAGCCAGAATCTAAAATTTCCAACGATATGTAGGTGACAAGAGGTTCAGATGGCCCTTGGTGATGCAAGGAGGCCAGTTCCTCCCAAGGTGGTATTCTCATTGTCCCTGGCTGTCATGCTCTGATTCTTTGGTTTTCCATTATTTGGTCCACAGGACAAGTTGGCCCAAGGCATAGTCCTATGGGAAGGGACAGGAATAGGTTTCTGGAGTAAGGATGAGCTCTTAGGAAGATAAGTCTACTGCTCAGTAACAATACTGCATTCTATCTCCATAATATTTTATAATTTATTGAGTGGTTTCATATTATGTATCTCATGCAATGCTCAAAATATGCTATGTTGTAGGCTCAGCAGATTTTATTATCTCCTCTTTATATAATGAGAAAACTGAAGCTCAGAGGGTCCCAAATCTCTATCTACAACTGTTCTCTCCTCTGACCCCTAAATCCATATTCAAATTTGATATCGCAAGCTGGAGGTGCCATGCATTTCAAACCCCTCAGGGCCAAAAGGAACTCCTGATCCTCTGCTGTTTCTGATCTTCCTCCCATCGTCCTTGTTTCAGGTACACTAGCTGAAAACCCTGGGGTTAACTGCCATCTCCCTCACCCTCCATATCTAAGTAGTCTCAAATTATTGTCTTGGTCACTTTTATGATGGTTCCTAAATCCACCTTCTTCTCTTCATTCCCACAACTACTGCTACGCCTCAGGCCCTCACCACCTCTCTCCTAGACTACCGCACCAGTCCCATCTCCCTATCCTCGCTCCAGCCTCCGTACTGTCACCAGAGTTGTCATTCCAGGACACTGGTCCAATTGTGTTACTTTTACGCTTCCAGATCTTCAAAATCTTTCCATTTCCCCATAGGATAACATTCAATCCTCTGATCATTGAATGTTCAAAGTCCCTTATAATCTGTCCCCTGTCAATCTCTACCTGCACTGTTCAATAGAAATTTAATGAGTCACGTATGAAAAATTTAATTTTCTCGTAGCCATATTAAATAAGTAAAAAGAAAGAGGTGAAATTAATTTCATAATATATTTTAGTTAACCCAATATATCGAAAATATTATCATTTCAACATCTAATCAGTATAAAAATTATTAACACTTTATTTTTTTAATACTGTCTTTGAAATCTGGTGTGTCTTTTGTACTTACAGCACTTTTAGTTCAAACTAGCCATGTGTTCAATAGCTACTTGAGTGTCTACCATACTGGACAGAGAAATTTTTGTGTGTGTGGGTTTTTTTGTTTTTTATTGAGACAGGATCTTGCTTTGTCGTCCAGGCTAGAGTTCAGTGGCACAATCACAGCTCACTGCAGCCTCGACCTCCCAGGTTTGCACAATCCTCCTGCCTCAGCCTCCCAAGTAGCTGAGACTATAGGCATGCACCACCATGCTTGGCTAATTTTTTATAACTTTTTGTAGAGTCAGGGTCTTGCTATGTTGTCCAGGCTGGTCTCAAACTCCTGAGCTCCAACAATCCTTTCACTTCGGCCTCCCAAAGAGCTGGTATTACAGGCATGAGCCACTGTCCCTGGCCTGAACAGAGAAATTTTAGGCTCTTCCACATCTGTCCTGAGAGGACTCTACTCTCTAGTCTAGGCATCTGACATCATTCACGCGTGCTTGCTCCTGCTGCACACACCTCCTATGCTATATCATGTTCCTGAGCTACTGCATGCTCTTCTGTTTGCCCAGAATTCCACCCCACCTCCACCAAGAAAACTCTACCAGCCCCAATTTTCCTTGTCTGTGAGGCCTTCTCCAATTCTCATAAGCTGAGTTGACCCTCTCTCTCCCTCCTTTATGAGCCCTCAGCACCCTATCTGCACTGCAACATATTACTGTGAAGTGAATGCACGTTACTTCTCCTAAAAAATGATTATCTGACTCCCAATATGTAGCACATAACTGTACCCTAACCCTAACCCTAACCCTAACTGTTGCCTGATATATATTAAATTTTCCTTGTCTGTGAAGCCTTCTCCAATTCTCATAAGCAGAGTTGACCCTCTCTCTCCCTCCTTTATGAGTCCCCAGCAGCCTATCTGCACTGCAACATATTACTGTGAATTGAATGCATGTTACTTCTCCTAAAAAATGATTATCTATTTGACTCCCAATATGTAACACATAACTGTTGCCTGATATGTATTAAATTTAAAAAAGAATGAATCAATGAATTTATGCGCCAAAGATCAGACAGCTAAATGAGTGATGGAAGTCTTGGTCTTTCTTCTGCTCCATGCCCACAATTTCACCTTTAGAGAGTCATTTCTCTGAAGGCTGGTTAGCCACCAGAAGTCCTTGCGAGTTACAACTCAAGCTCTTTGATGGGATGCCATCTCAAATCTGCAGCCATTTCAGCTTAGTAACATTAGGTATCTAGACTCAAGTTAGGAAATCCTCTTTTGCTCCGTGTCCCTGGTAAAAGCCATACATTTGGAAGATGTTTTTTGGTTTTGTTTGTTTGCAATATCAGTGATACCTTACTCTGATAATCAGGACAGTATTGTAAATGACAACGACTAATATTTATTGAGTGCTATGTGCCAGGCACTATTCGAAGGGGTTTATGTATATTAACTCAGTCCTTATAACAAACTATGAGATTGGCATTCTTTTTTTTGTTTTTTCTTTTGAGATGGAGTCTCACTCTGTTGCCCAGGCTGGAGTGTCATGGGGCACTCTCAGCTCGCTGCAACCTCCGCCTCCCAAGTTCAAGTGATTCTCCTGCCTCATCCTCCTGAGTAGCTAGGATTACAGGTGCACACAACCACGCCCACCTAATTTTTGTATTTTTTGGTAGAGACAGAGTCTCACCGTGTTGGCCAGGCTGGTCTCAAATTCCTGACCTCAGGTGATCTGCCCACCTGGGCCTCCCAAAGTGCTGGGATTACAGGTGTGAGCCATTGTGCTCAGCCAAGCTTGGCGTTCTTATTCTTACTGCTTTTCAGATAAATGGAGGCACAGTGAAGTGACTTGCCCCGGACATACTGCTGGTAGTCTCTTCTCTTTTCACCCATGTTCGTTCTTGTTCATTTTTTGTTCACTTTCCTTTTATTCTTTCTTCAGTTAAATCTTCACTATCTTAAATACGTAAATGAATAAATTTTATTTTAAATGCTTGTGTTTTTATTACAGTAACTTGCTCTGGAAGCACACTTGGAATGGGTAAGTTATTTTTCTCATGGATAAAATAGAACAGGATTTGTGTAGCTCCATTTTTGGGTTACTTAATGAAGTCAGTTGAGTCTTCAATTAGAAAGCAAATGCTTTCTTTCTTTGATACACGAGGTTCCTGATTTCTTGTCCTGTAACTTTTTCTCCCCATTATACTGTCTCCTCTCAGATTCCACCAGTTGAGATGAATTTCTTTAAATTCTGAAGTCTTTTCAGTATTCTAAAGTCCTACAGGAAAATGTAAACAGTTTTTGGAGGGGCAGACACTTCATCCCTCCCACTTTAAAAGTGATTCCCAGCTCAGCTGTACATTGGAGACACCTGGAGAGCTTAAAATTAACTGATGTCTGGGTTCTGTCCCCAGAAAGTTTGATTTAATGGGTCTGGGGTGAGACCTGGGCATCGGGATTTATAAAAGCTCCTCAGGTGACTCTGAAGTATAGCCAAGGCTAAGAACTGCTACTTTAGAGCTGTGTTTCTCAAACTTTATTGTGCACACACATCACCTGGGGCCTCACTGAAGCCAGATTCTGACTTGGTCAGTGTAGGAAGGATCTGAGGCTCTGCATTTCTATAAGGTACAGGTGAGGCTGGCGATGCCAAGGCTGCTGGTCTTACAAAACACGGAGTAGCCAGGCATTAGAGAGAATCTGTTAATGGCCTGCTACTATGTTTGCTCCTGGTTTGCATGAGTGGGTGTACCCCATAGAGAAAAAGGTGCTGAAAGGGCAGTTGGAATAAAGATAACCCTCACTGCCTCCTTGGTTTTGCTCAGGGATGAACTTATCTAGGCTATTTTGGTAGGGCAGTGGAGATGAGCAAATGGAGCCATGAGTGCTGACCCAGTAAGCAGTGTGTTCTGCTTCATGAGAAGTCCTTGTCATAGCCTTTTAGGGGACAGCTTGGTCTGGGGCTTTAGGAAAAAATCCCCTGGGAGTATTATCAATTCAAACTACAAAACTGCCCCCTGCCCCGCCCCTCCCCATTCAGACATGGCTGACTTCAGATGGTGTGAGTGTAAATGAAGCCTTCCTGACCATAAACCCCACAACAGCCTTCCAGTTGGGGCCAGGTCCCCACCCACACCCCCTTTTACTGGCAGGAGCTGGGTCTAGAGTCTCCACTGCCTGTTCTCTGCCTGGGCTTCCTTCCTCTCCTAGCCCATTGCTTCTCTGAGCACAGCAGGATACAAACTTTTCAATTCCTGTCCCACCTGCAGGTCTGAAATAAGCATAATCCCTATTAATTTTTCAAGAGTTTTTGTTTTCTTTGACTACAATAAGGAACAGACTTGGCTTACTGAAAACAAACTGTTAGGACACTTCTAATTATAAAAAATTCCTCTAAAAAAAATCTCCCAAAGTACTAGAGACCCTAAGACCTGGTGTTCAGTAAAGATACATGGGCCTACGTCTGTATTCTTAATCAGTATCCCCCTGAGACACAGAGGTGTGGTAGAAGTGTCTTAGGTCCCCAGGGGAGAGGAGTGGTGTATGATATATTGGCCTTCCCTATGATTTTGTTAAAGAAAGAGTTTCTAATAAAAACCAAAAAAAAATTTAAATCTCTGAAAAGAAAGGTTTCTATGTTTTAATAAAAAACAAAAAAGGTGGGGTGGCGAGGAGAACAGGCATAGTGGCTCACGCCTATAATCTCAGCACTTTGGGAGGCCAAGCCAGAGGATCACTTGAGCCCAGGAGTTGGAGATCAGCCTGGCCAACAAAACAAGACCTTGTCTCTAAAAAGTGTGAAAAAGTTAGCCAGGCCTTGTGGCATGTGCCTGTAGTTCCACTGTAGTCCCAGCTACTTGGGAGGCTGAGGCGAGAGGATTGCTGGAGCCTGGGAGTTCAAGGCTGCAGTGAGCTATGATAGCACCACTGCACTTCAGCCTGGGTGACAGTGTGAGACACCAGCATCACCAGGGGGCTTTTTAGAAATGTACAGTCTTGGGCCCCATCCTGACCTACTAAATCCCCAGGTGATTCATGCATGTATTCAAGTTTGAGCAGCACTGCTTAGGTACTATTCTCAAACATTGCTGTGTATTAGAATCTCCTGGACAGTTAATAATGAATGCAGAGGCCCAGGCCCTAGCCCAGTGAAGTGCTTCTGTATTTCCATCAGGTTCCCAGGTAATTTTGACACATATGAAGTTTGAGGAGCACTGCTTTAGGTCACTAATCTCCTCTTTTCTGTCCTTCTAGGCTTCAGCTTATCTTGGCTATTCCCTTCCTTAGCCAGAGCTCAGTCTTCGGCCTGAAATCTGCCACTCTCTTGAAGTAGATACTTGTAGAAATCATGTAAGAGCCAGGCACAGTAGCACACAGCTGTAGTCCTGCTTCTCGGGAGCGTGAGGTGGAGAATCACTTGAGCCCAGGAGTTTGAGGCCAACCTTGGCAACATAGTGAGAGGCCCCTGCTCACAGCCCCATCTCTCTAAAAAAAAATCCTGCAAGGCCCTCAAAAAACAAGAGTAAGCCAGATTATTTCAGGGTTTCTAAGGTCATATGGAAGTCATTATACCTAGGGGGAAATTCTAAATTGCTGTCTTCAATTTCAGCATTTCCCCTCCCTAAACACAGGGCAAGTCCAGTCAGGTCCCTGGGCTGACACCAAGCCTCTGGATATGCTAAGGGGAGCTGTGGGAATCTTGCTTGTCTAAGACTTTGGGTCTTCTTTGACTCTTGGAGTATCCTAAAGCTTTTCAAACTTTTTTTTTTTTTTTAAGATGGAGTTTCACTCTGTCATCCAGGCTGGAGTACAGTGGTGCAATCTTGGCTCACTGCAACCTCTGCCTCTAGGGTTCAAGCTATTCTCACTCCTTAGCCACTTGGGTAGCTGGGATTACAGGTGTGCGCCATCACACCTGGCTAATTTTTATATTTTTAGCAAAGATGGGGTTTCACTTTGTTGGCCAGGCTGGTCTTGAACTCCTAGACTTATGATCCGCCTGCCTTGGCCTCCCAAAGTTCTGGGATTACAAGTGTGAGCCACCATACTGGCCATCAACAGACTTTTTAAGACAGATCTAGATTCAAACTTGCCACCATCATTTGCTCATAGTCAAGTTGTGTAAATTCTCTCTAAGCCTAGGTTTACTCATCTGAAAATTGGAATAAATAATATTCCCTCATAGAAGAGAATAAGGATTAAATAAGAATGTAAATTATTGAACACAAAACTAAGATATCTGCATTAACCTTGGTCCGCATAATACACTTACTCACTGATTCTGTAAGTGTAGTCCTGGGACCAAAAGCATCAGCTTCAGCTGCGAACCTCTTAGAAATGCAATTTCTCAGGCTCCACCACAGACCAACTGAATCAGAAATTCTGGGGCTAGGGCCCAGCCTTCTTTGTTTTAACAAGCCCTCAAAGTGCTTCTGATGCATGCTAAAGTATGAAAAGCATGGCTTTAATTCAAGAACCTATTTCAATGCTGAAAATCTGATGCAAGTTGGAATGGACAGGAAAAAAAAAACCACAACCTTTTGAGGTGATGGGGCTCTAACCCCCAGCTAGATAGATGGGTATTTCAAATCAAAATACACATAAAATCTCAGGCATTGGTGCTTTTTAAGAAGATGTCTGCATATTGAATGCATCTTTCGCTGCTTCCCTTTCTGACCCTTTTCAGTGATTTATAGAGGGAAGAGAAATGAAGAATGACACAGTGAGCCCCAGATAAAAACAGAAACTTGACAAAGTGAGTAATGTAAATTGATCTTGTGTGATTTTATGGCAAAGTTTTTGTCTTTGTTTAAAATGTTTTCCCATTTGTTTTGCAGAGTTGTCTCAATTGTTAGTGATTAGACATGGGAAAGATCTACTAGAATCTAGAATACAAAATGCCTCTAGGGTAGGAAAAGCTCCTTTGGCCTTTAGAAGAACAACTCTGACTCTGCTTCCTGAGGGCAAGGTCAGGTGTGTCCTCACCTGCACAGCAGTTGGAGATCTGCTATGTGAGGACTCTAGAGAGAAATGGATTCAGAAAGTCCCCTGGACGGCTGCCAGTGTGAGTCAGCACACTGTGAGAACCCTGGAAACACGAACGGTCTGCTTAGCAGAAATTCTTTCTGAGATTTCACATCCAGACACACCACAGACTCCAACGCATCCACTTCATGAGTGTTTTATTGACAACAGCACTTGCCTGCAGCCCCCTCAGGGGCTGGAAATTGTTCACTCCCAGAAAGTCAAGCCACCCACGTGGAGACAGCACTTATCCCAAGACAAACCTCCACCAGGACTTCAGTATAGGTTGGATAGCAGTAGCTGCCAGGGCAACATGAGATAACAAACGCCCTCATCGAGGAGCAAAGCTGAGCTGCTTGCAGGGTTCGCTGAGCCAAAGCATCAGGTGACATGACATCCGTGGGAGCATCTGGGAAAGCAGAGCTGCCAGCCTGTTGCTAGAAGGATTGTAGTTATGATTTCTGCAAGAGAGAAGATGTCAAATGGAGAGCCTCAAACTGCGGCTGACTGACATACATGCATCTTTTGGGGGGAGGACCATCAATCTTATTGGCCATATCCCTAACTCAAACTGTAATTACTTTTTTCATCTTTGGAGAGGAAAGGCAATGAAATATAACATAAATCTCTCATACCTAAAAAAAGCTTGTCCTTTGAATATCAGTAACCTAATTTAAAAATCGTGAGTAGGCCTCATCTCACACACACACACACACACACACACACACACACACACAGTTACAGTGCTTACTCCCCAGACACACATGGCTATGGAGCCAAGAATGTCTGTAGTTAGGAACAACCATAAAACTCCACCCAAAGGGAATTGGACCATGGAGTTAGGCTTGAACTAAGCATGGAAGAAAGAACACACTTCCCTTTCTAATCTTTCAACTTCCTATCAATGTGTGCTGCAAGAGCGAAGTGATAGGCTTTCTCTATAAGACTGATCAGAGATACATAATGTGTCACTAATAAGAGATCTTCCCCAGAACATCTGTACACAAAAGGAGACAAGCCTAAGGTATAGATCTCTAAAAATGGAGTTGGAAGCATCAGAGAGGACACCTAATACCTTGCAAATACCAACACACAGAAAGCAAAATAGCCATCTACCTAGTTAGGCACCGAAGGCTAAACTGCGCTGATCAGAATACCATAGAGGAAAATGTGATCCACGGTGGGTAAAGATAAAATCAGTTTATTTAACATGTATCTAGAACAAACTACTGGCTTGTAAGTGCTCTCCATGTACTTGTTTTATTCTCATAACAACCCAACAAGCTAGGTAATAACGTTAGCTCCTTTACCCAGGTAGGGAAAAAGAGGCCCAGAAAGGCCAAGCAGCCCACCCATGTTCATGCGGCTAATCAGGTCAAACACAAAGTTTCAAGGAAACAAGTAAGTAGCACTGATTAGACCTCCTAATTCATGCTATCTTTTAGTTAAAATTTTAATTTTAATTATTATGTGTGCATAGTAGTTGCACTTATTTATGGGGTACATGCGACACTTTGATACAGGCATACAATGTGTAATGATCAAATCAGGGTAATTGGGGTATCCATCACCTCAAGCATTGTATCATCTCTTTCTTTTAGGTATCCATGATATCTTTATGGAAAATATTTCTCTAGATTATTATAAGTAAGTGATCGATTATTAGAGGAGATCTGGGAATAGGATAATGAGTGAGTGATCTGCCCTAACTCATGCTTATACATTCAACCCGCAGTTATTTTGGCCATTTACCCGCTCTGAATTATACAAAGCAACTTTTCATCCCTGGCCAGTGTTAGTAGATTTTACCTTCCATTCTGCTATGTCGCATTTAGGGAATCCAAATTCATTTTTCAATTTGTTTAGGCAAGCAAACTAGAGGAAATGTAGAGAAACAACCTACGGAGGTTATGCAAAACTAGGGCAGCATGGGAGGACAGGCAATTTGGTACACTAGAAAGAGCAGTGGCCTTGGAGCCTGATGGATCCAGATCCTAGCTCATTTTGAGATTTCACATGATTTATTTAACCTCCCTAAGACTCAGTTTTCTCATCTGTAAAATGGCAATGGTCATCTTGCTGGGCTGTTGCAAGATTTGAGAGAATATATTCATATTCAGCACACAAGTGCAATGAAACTGAGGTGTTCGAGGTCATACTGCTAGTCAGAGGCAGAGCCAGAATTTGTAGGATGTAGACCTATGCCTGTGTGCAGTTAAAGCCCATGGTTGCTCTGCTTTTCTGTAGTGATAGCAAGGACTCTGGACTTCAGGAGCATGAGCCACAACTGCACTCCATGTGACCAGAGTCAAACTTCCAACCCAGAAGGCCCCTGTGTTATTCCCTGGCACCTGGTCATTCTCCTGAAGGGTAAGAGATGGAGGCACCTCACCCATCTCACTCTTCCCTCTTTACTTTGGCTCTCCAGAGCGAGGGGCTTCACCTCAGAAGGGTGAATCTTCCCTGACACATATTTTTCTTATGGATTGGGGCTTCACCCTGCTAAACTAAGCAGAACCTAATTTTAAATGAAAAGGGAGAGGGAAATCATATGCGCATTTGTTTGAAAAATTGAGCAACTGAATCCATTTAGAGTAGGTTTAAAGGAGGTCAGGGCTCCAGCTTTCATTCCCATATAAGCCTTGAACAGAAAAACCACTCATGCCATAGGTTGTGCCAGAACCCATGTGATGGCCATTTTTATTTTTATTTTTTATTTTTAAAAGACCCTTCTCACTCTGTTGCCCAGGCTGGAATACAGTTGCATGATCATAGCTTACTGCAACCTGGAACTCCTGGGCTCAAGCAATCATCCTACCTCAGCCCCGCAAGTAGCTACGACTCCTCAGCTTGCAAGTAGTGTGTGCCATTGTGCCCAGCTAACATTTAAAAAAAATTTTTTGTGTGTGTGGAGACAGTGCTCTTGCCATGTTGCCCAGGCTGGTCTTAAATTCCTGGCCTCTATCAGTCCTCCTGCCTAGGCCTCCCAAAGTGCTGGGATTACAGGTGCGAGTCACCCTGCCCAGCCTGTTCTAATTCTTCATTCTCCTTTTCTCTTCTAAAAATTGCAGTTTATCCCACAGACTGTTCTGTTGCTCTCTGTGTAGCGCAAGCCTGATCTTTGTTCCCACTCCACCACCAAGTGCATCCTTGGCAAGTTACTTAACTTCACTGAGCCTCAGTTTCCTTGTTCTAAGGGTTGTTCTGGGGATCAGTGCCTGGCCTTACATCTACTTAACATGGTGCCTGGCATATGGTTAAGTAAGAATTCAGTAAATATTAGACATTAGCAATAGTAGTGGTATCTAACAACTTCTACTTCCTTCGTGACCAACTTGAATCTTTACAACCACTGGTTCTTTGCAGATCCCTCTAGGAAAGCCTACTTTCTGCCAATATGATGGTTATCTCACAGTTAGAGCTCTCAGCAACTAAACTGATATAATTCATGTTTGATGATTTTGATTTCAAGTCCCAAAAGAACCATCTCAGTAAATAGATCTCTGCTAAACTTTCTGAGCCCAGATGTCCTCCTCTGTGAATCAACTTTCAGTGATAATTTTAGATCCTTAAGCATTAATAGGCCCTCCCTACATTTGTTGCATACATTTGTTAATATTGTTTTGTTGGTTCATTTATGTATATCGTATCATTAAGTCATTTATTTTTTAAACCAAGTTTTTGGGACCTGCAGCTTTCCAGGAATTGTGCTCTTTAATTAGATTAGAAATTCTTCAGGAGAAAAAGTCGGCCTCTCTGAGCGTCCATAAAAGTCCAGCACAGTTCTTGGCACACTGGAGGGTACCTCACAGTTCTATGCAATTACCATGACCTTGAAAAATGAATGAAATAAATTTTGGGGGACAGTACATTTTCCATTGGGTAGGTGGGTTGGCTACTGAGTGAAGTCTGTTAGGAATCGCCTCGCGAAGTGAAGGGTTCTTCTGTAAAGGGGAGAATATCTTCGTGTATGTGTGAACTCGGAATTTCACAGCCGGCCCTGACTCACGAGATCGGTTTGGCACTTAGCGTTCCTAGGCCACAGGACGTCTAACCTTGGGCGACAGGAGCCTCCCACGAGGGGGCGCCCGACTTCCCACGAAGATTCCACCCGTGCTGCGCAGCCTCCGTCCGGGAGTGGGCGGAAATTCCCTTGCAGACGCTCGTGACGTCACCGGAGGGCGAGGTCCGCGAGAGGGTGCGCGGCCTCCCTCGCAGTGAGGGGCGGGGCCACCCCGACGCCGCTTCCACGACCGAAGTAGGTTGGGAGTGGAAGGTGGTGGCTGCTGTTCCGCAGTGTTGGGAAGATGGCGCCGCCGGTGGCAGAGAGGGGGCTGAAGAGCGTCGTGTGGCAGAGTGAGTGCGGTGGGGTAGGGATTGAGAGGGGGAAGATCAGGAGGCCGCCGTGCCGGGCCTCATTTTGCATCCCCAACCCTGCGGTCTGTTTGAGGATCCGCCGCGAGCACTTGTTGCTTTGGGACTTGTGTGAGGACTTCTTCCTGCTTTCCTGCCCTGCCCTGTTCCTCGCCAGCACCGGGGATGGGCTGGGTGCGACAGGACGCGGCCTTCTCGTTGGTGTCGGGCACCCCCTTGCCTCGGCCGCGCTCTGGCCATGAAGCTCCGCCCTGGGGAAGCTGCCTGGAACCGGCTTTCCCTCCCGCGGGCCCCGCGCCCGTCCTCGGCCGCGCTCCCCACTCTTCTGCGCTCGCGTCCGCGCGCCCCACCAGCTGGGGATGTCTCTCCATCCGAAACAATCCGGTCTCTGTTTATTCCGCCCCTATCGCCTCCCCACACTGGTGTTTGCAAGGACTGTTTATTTTGCTTACTCGTGTTAGTATCAACCCTTGCCTTCCAAAAACCCTCACTGTTCTGCAGACCCCTCTTCTGTATTCCGAGAGGAGCTTACTTTCTGAAAGTTCTGTAGAAGGAACCATTAGAATGACCAGGTGTCCAGCCGTGACATCTTCCTGCATAGCCGGAGCAGAGCCGCTCCTTCCTCTTTACCTTTACACTCTCGGAGCCTCTCCCTACTGTTAGGACCGGACTTCTTATTGGTTACTGATGTTCTGCGTTATCATCCACAACTTTCATAAACATCACTCCAAACTTAGGTCTGGCAGGTTAGAGAAAGAATGAAACCACCCAACAGGAATAACCACCGCTGAGTTCAAAATAGTTATCGCCTAGTAGTGGAAAGGGAGTAGCATCTAATTAGTATTTCTTAGTCCAACTTGTTGAACAAAAAGCAGAAATGATTTAGTCAGCAGAATTCTGGGGGTTACAGAGTTCCTTGTCTAAAATTAAAAATCTAAATCAGTAACTGCGATGGTGCTCAACATACAGCAGGCAGTAAGCAAATGTATAAATAGGTGAAAAATATGAAATTATCTTTTAAAAGATTAGTTTTAAGGTTGGCATTTGCTTTTTAAAGATTTACATGGCTGACTTTTAAGATCTGGGGATGTTTTGAAACAATGGTATTTAAATACATTTATGTGAAAATGGGTAACAAATTGTGTTGTATAAATAATTTCCAAGATATGTATGTGCTTAACATCAGCATGTATGTATTTAAGCCAGTTATTTACATATTGAATCATAAGATTTCTCCCTTTTTCACATTTTCCTTCTGATCCACATATAGAAAACACATTTTTTATTATCTGTCCTGTGACTTCCTTTTTTTAAACAACTAACATTGACTCATTTTTCATGCTGCTTCATAATCTTCATAATTAACATTTTAAATTGCTTTTTAAATACCTTGAAGTGGCAAAAAATCTCGATAGCAGGAAAGAAAAGAAATTATGGCCAGGTGCAGTGGCTCATGCCTGTAATCCCAGCACTTTGGGAGGTCAGGGCAGGAGGATCACCTAAGCCTAGGCGTTCAAGACCAGCCTGGTCAACATAATGAGACTCTGTCTTAAAAAAAAAAAAAAGTAAAATTAAATTTTAAAATTTTTAAATAAAAATAAAATCAGGCTTCCTTCCAACCAGACCCCTAGCCTTTCTCTCCAGAGACAGTCACTGTTAGATTTCTTATAAATCCCTTTTAGAAGTTTTTTTATGCAAATACAATCATGCATAGAATCATATGTTTTTTGTTTTAATCAATTATCTTTGTTTTATATCTTTTTTCATTCTGGTTGCTTTGTCTTTTATTTTGGGCAAAATTTCTTTTTTTTAGTTTTTGGGTATTTATACGGCCATTTATTTAAATCAGTGTTTATTGAGTATGTACTGTGTTCTTTGATTTTCTAGAATTAACAATTTAGTGGGAGAAGACATGTCCGTAAGTACTTAGTGCTATATTAGCAGTATGAAGTTTTGGAAGAAGAGAGGAAAAAGGAATTATTTCCTGTATGGGAGGAGGTCAGGGAAGGCTTTAGAGGAAGTGACATAAAAGATGTTTCTTGAAAGGTAGTAGGATTTTGACAGACCGAGGCAAATCTGTCAAACCCCAAAGGTGACACAGTAAGTGGTTGATTATGAAAGAGGGAACAATTCCTTTTGATTGAGTGCAGGGTATTCATTGCAAGGGATAGGGGGACATAGACCAAAAGGTAGGTTGGAGCCAGATTATGAAGGGCCTGGTTGCTATATTATTTTGACATTCTGTGGGCAGTGGGGAACCATTTAAAATGATTTTTTTCCCTTCTTTTTCAAAGAACAGTCACTAGCATTTTTGGCATTCTATTAAACAATGCTGAGAGGAAGCAATTTTCTTGTTCCTATTTTGAAGAGAAATAACTCTAAGATTTAATTGAGTGTAATGTTAGTGTGAAGTTCACTAATGGTAAGTGTACAGCTGGATGATTTTTTTTTTTTTACCCCTGTAACTATCATCCAGATCAAGATAAAGAATGTTTCCAAGCACCCTGTGACCCTTCCCAGTCTAAACCCTATCCTCTCCTCTAGAGTAAGCAGTATTCTGAATTACATCACCACCAAATAATTATATCATGGTGACTTTTTACCCTTACACTGTTATGTTTATAAGAAGTCCTCCATACCCTTTATTGTAATGTTTTCTTCAATAATAATACTGAATTGTGCACACGTGTAGTTCCAGCTGCTTGGGAGGCGGAGGTAGGAGGATCACTTGAACCCAGGAGGCAGAGGTTGCAATGAGCCAAGATTGTGCCACTGCACTCTAGCCTGGACAGCAGATGAGACCCTGTCTCAAAAAATAAATTAATAAGAATAAACCTTGAATTTACTACATTTCTACCTAGAAATAATTTCTTTAGTATTTACTTTTGTATATGTTTAGTTGGTCTTACAGTAGTCCTTAGTTTTTATATATTCTGCTTTCATACAATTTTTGATCATTATATCTTGAAATCCCTGGATGGTCTTTCCCATTCACAGTTCAGTCTGTTTTTATTCAACTGACTCGTGATGATTATTGCTTTTGTTTCCTACCCCAGGTCCCTGGGTTTGCTTTTATAAAGATTCTTACCTGTTCACTGAATAACCTGGGCCAGAGGCAGAATCTGTTAGAACCATAATTAGGAATTTAATAACATGTTTTAGTTTTCTGAGAATATAAATTCCCTTATGGCCTACAAGTCTGACTTTTTACTTTTGCTATTTGATTTTCAAAAAGGTCATTATGCACTAGTTATAAAAGCTTGGTGTATTATTTCTCTATACTGAACTAGTCATTGCAAAACTTGGTTTCCATCCAGGTTATACTTCTGTTTCCTAACTTACACCGTGAGGGGTTTGGACTACGTTTTCTTCAACATGTTTTCTTCAGCTTGAATTCTCCATGATTCCATTTTTTAGATCTTCACTTTGTTATATTTTCTTTATTTCTGCTTGTATTCCTGATAGTTTTCTCTTATGGCATAGCTTTCTTTTATGTTGTTTTGTTTGGGACATAAATATTTACTATTAGGTTTTTATTGCAAGTTATTTCAGTCTTAAGGCTTTTTGCCTAACATCTTTTTTGTTTGTTTGTTTTAATTGTGCTTTCTTGCTCCTCTTTTATATACTTAGGCATGATCTTAGTCCATCTCTAGCGAATTTTAAAAATTCATAGAAAGGTCTAAACTATAAAAAGACAGTAAAGTATGGAGCAAATATAGGATAGTATGGGTTAGACTTTTAAAAATTAAGTGGTAACTTAGATGCCATAAAAATTCTAGATCGGGCATAGTGGCTCATTCCTGTAATCGTAGCACTTTGGGAACCCAAGGTGGGTGGATCATGAGGTCAGGAGTTCAAGACCAGCCTGGCCAACATGATGAAACCCTGTCTCTACTAAAAATACAAAAATTAGCCAGGCGTGGTGGCACATAACTGTAATCCCAGCTACTCAGGAGGTTAGGGCAGGAGAATTGATTGAACCCAGGAGGCAGAGGTTGCAGTGAGCTGAGATTGCACCACTGCACTCCAGCCTGGGTGACAGAGCAAGACTCTGTCTCAAAAAAAAAAAAAATTCTAAGCCAGATACTATGGCTCATGCCTGTAATCCTAGCACTTTGAGCGTCCAAGGTGAGATGATCCCTTGAGCCCAGCAGTTTGAGACCAACCTGAGCAACAAAGTGAGACCTGATCACTACAAAAAAATTAAAAATTAACCATGTTTGGTGATGTATCTATGTTGCCAGCTACGTGGGAGACTGAGACAGGAGGATCCCTTCAGCCCAGGAGGTTGAGGCTGCAGTGGGCATTGATTGTGCTACTGCACTCCAGCCTGGGTGACAGAGCAAGACCCTGCCTCTAAATCAATCAATCAGTGAATAGCTAGCTAGCTAGCTAGCATAAGGCCTGGCACAGTGGCTTATGCCTATAATTGCAGCATGTTGGGAGGCCAAGCCAGGTGGATTGCCTGAGCTCAGGGGTTCAAGATCAGCCTGTACAACATGGTGAAACTCCATCTCTACCAAAAGTACAAAAATTAGCCAGGTGTGGTAACATGTGGGACCAGCTGTGGTCCCAGCTACTTGGGAGGCTGAGGTGGGAGGATCGCTGGAGCCTGGGAAGTTGAGGCTGCAATGAGCAGTGATCGTGCCACTTCAGCCTGGGTGACAGTGTGTGACTCAGTCTCAAAAAAAAAATAAAAAATAAAGTTATTATTTAGGTAGCATTTGGACTAGTGGAAGATTAATTTAGAGATTAAGTAGAAGCCAGTCAGTGGAGAATGTTAAGTAGTAGAGTTTAGATTTCTTTCTGTAGGCATGAGTAAGCATTTGAGGGAATTTTGAGGTGTAATATAAACAAAGGGTTGTATTTCAGGAAGGTGACTCTTTGACAGCAGTGTGAAAAATTGATTGAAATGGCAAAGGTATTTGAGATAGCAAGCAAGAAATCCAGATAGGATTCTGTTGCAGTACTTCAGTGAGAGAGAAGAATCAAGTCGATGCCGGGTGACAGTCGCAATGAAAAATTATTGCTACCAGAGGGAACCATCAATATGCCTGATAGGTGGGTGTGGGGAAAGGAGGAAATAGCCAAAGACAATGACTAAGAAAATGACAATAATACTTAGAGAAATAAGTCTAGAGTAGTTTTAGGGTGCTATAATCTCAACTTGAGGCATTTAGGTATGTATCTGTATTGTATAATTGAAGTTCAAAGAGAGAAGGGCTGTAAGACTGTTGAAAATTGAAAGACTAATATGATAGATGAAACTTTGATGATGAATGTGGTCTCTGAAGAGACCAGCCACAGGAGCAAATTCTCTTACCTTTGCTCTGAGTAAAAGCAGAGCTTGTTCTATATTTCTTAACACTTTCAAATCTTCCCAATCACAATAAAACCTTTGCTTGAGAGCAAGCAGAGTATAGGTAAGAAAATTGAGTCTTGAGGTATATCCATATTTAGGATGCTAGAGAAACGGATATAAGGTCAAATGGTTTTCATTAGTATTTAGAGGAAATGCCTTCTTAGTTCTGTAGTATTTGTTGATATGATTTCCTTTGACTCTTCTCTAAACATTTCTACCTGTGACTATGTCACTTTTTATGGATGCCCCTCCTATCCCCAAAAACTAGTTCTTTCTTTTAAAGACAATAACACTGACCCTTCAGGTATCTTCAGATTCTTTTTTTTCCCTCTGGCAGACACAGATCTAAGTATCTTCAGATTCCAAGATAGTTCTGTCATTAGAAATTTAATGCAAGCTACATATGTAATTTTAAATTTTCTGGTAGTCACCTAAAAACATAAAAAGAAAAAGGTAAAATTAATGTATTATATTTGACCTAATACGTTTTTTACATTCCTTTTTTTATACTAAGGTTTTTGAAGTCTCATGTGTATTCTGTACTTACAGGTTATCTCAGTTCAGACTAGCCACATTTCAGGTGCTCAGTAGCCAGATGTGGCTGGTTTCTACCATCTAGGCCAATGCAGTTCTAAGATTTCGAAGACTATAATGAGATGACTTCTGCTTAGGGAACCTTTCTCCAATCTGCTCCATCACAAATTCCATGAGCATTCATTTCTTAAGAGAAAGACACAAATTCGATAAAAACAAGCAAAAGTCTTCAATTTTCAGCTTGTTTGAAGTATAAGGAATGAAGCTAGCTTAGAAAGAGAAAGCAGCATAATATTTCTGTATCTGAGCTCTGCCTGAGAAAATCCTTTATTTTTGCCTGTAAGATTCTAGAAGCCAGTGCCTTTGGCTTAAATTATGGTTAAATATTTCAGACTTTTACTGTAATTCCCATATAACACTATACTCTTTCCAGCAAACAATGTATAATTACCTCAATTGATATTTCTTGACACTTTCAAATCTTCTCGGTCACAATAAAACCTTCCAAATCACAATTCTGAAAATGACTATAAATAACTGAATTGTTTTTACTAACAACATTTCTGACACCAAATATGTGGTTTTTTATCCCCCCTCACACCAACCAATTCTCCAACTCTGGACACCAAATGAATTAGTGTCAGAACTAAAATGATTGTAGGATATCCAGTTAGTTAGGAACTAGTTCGTTAGGAACACTTAGTGTCAGACTCCACAGGATTAAGGGGTCAGTCTCACAAGACTGCCTTCACTTCAGATGCCAGTAGCAAGTCCCTGGGTTATGTACACTTCTGTCTGGCTTGGCTACAAAGTCAGAGATTCTCACAACCCTCCTTCCCTTTCAGGTTCATTACTTTGTTAGAATGGCTACAGAACTTCAGAAAATACTTTACGTACTATTACCAGTTTATTTTACAAAAGATATAAATGAACAGCCAGTTGGAGAGGTACATAGGGTAAGGTTCAAAAAGGTCCCAAGCATAGGAGCTTCTGTCCACAAGGAGCTTCTATCCTGGCACGTGGTTTGTTCACAACCTTGGAAACTCTCCAGACTCTCTTAAGGGGTTTTTATGGAGGATTTATTATGTAACCATGATTGATTTAAATCATTGGTAATTGAACTCAATCTTCAGTCCTTCTTCCTTTCAGAGGTCCCGGGGTGGGGCTGAAAGTTCCAACCCATGTATTCACAAGAAATGCAGGGCCGGGAGAGATGGGATCCAACCCTCTAATCATGGCTTAGTCTGGTGACCAGCCCTCAGCATAAAGCTGTATAGGGACATCTCACCCAAGAGTCATTTCATTCACACACCAAAGAGACACTATCACTCAGGAGATTCTAGGTCTTTTAGGAGCTCTGTGCCAGGAACTGGGAGCAAAAACCAAATATTTTTTGTTGTACCACAGTAACTATTATTATTTATACCCTCTGATAGAAGAGCTGTCATTTTTTATCATGACTTGTTATCAAAAACTTGCTGATAAATTTCCCAAAAGTATTAACTTAAATATAAATTAGGAAATGGAAATGCTTAAGTTAATGGTATAACAATCTTCTTAAGAATTAATTATAAAACAGGTTACTATAATTTATATTTTAATTATATTTTATGTATAACTACAGATTTTAAAATCAATTGAACATTAATAAAACAGTAAATGTGGGAAATTGTTTTATTAAGTAGAAGAACAGGTATTTGTGTAAATTTTCCACATGTATTATTTGATACATAATAGAAAATGTTTGTAAATCAGTGAACTAATTTGTAAAATGTATTTAGATTAATTTTGAAAATCATTTTAAGGAACATAATGTTTATTGATTATAAATCAAGACTGAATATTGGTATCCATATTCTGTGACATGTATTGTTGAAAAGCATAATGTAGTAAATCAGTATGAAAAATATTTGTGCAGATTTGATTGTCAGATATAATTTAGCAATGGGCAACTTAAGGATATTCCTGTGGGTTTTTTGTTTTCATCTTGTTTTACTTGGGACTTAAGTAGAATAGGAAAAACCAAATCAGGTAACACTTTCAGAAATATTTTCCCTGTATGTTCATGTACTTAAATATATTAACCCTTTTTACAATACTTTTTAAAGTTAAAAAATTGTTTACAGTTTAAATGTGCTGTATAGGTTAGGTATTAGAATTGGATTTTTCCTTAGGGTTTAACAAATATGTATGCTTTTTATGTAGTTCAACAAATTTCAAATTGGATTTTTTTCTTAGCCATTTTGGACCTTTTGAATAGTCTATTATTATGTTTCTATTGATTTAATTCCTAAGTAATTCCTTTCTTCTTTAAACAGAGATAAAAGCAGCAGTGTTTGATGACTGCAAGAAAGAAGGCGAATGGAAGGTAGAATTTGCTCTTACAAAAAATAATACAAACTTTAAAAACAATACAGTGTAAAAACTATATAGGCCGGGCATGGTGGCTCACACCTGTAATCCCAGAACTTTGGGAGATTGAGGAGGGTGGATCATCTGAGGTCAGGAGTTCGAGACCAGCCTGGCCAACATGGTGAAACCCTGTCTCTTAAAAAAAACCAAAAAACTGTATAGTATTTACATTGTATTAGGTATTCTAGTATAAGTAATCTAAAGATGATTTGACATATGGGGAGGATGTGTATAGGTTATATGCAAATACTACACTATTTTTATATAAGAGATTTAAACATCCATGGATTTTTGGTATACACGGGGGTTCTCGAACCCCCATGGATACCGAGGGATGACTAGATAGCATCTGGAATTACACTACTTGGCTTTAGATACTAACTTCACCACTTAATAGCTGTGGCTGCTTGGACAAGTTGACCTCTCTCTGCCTGTTTCCTTGTTTATAAAAATGGTGATGGTTAATACTTGATATGGTAATTGTAAATATGAGGTGAGTTTATCCATGGAAATTGCTTAAAACAGTGCTTTGAGCAATAATTGTTCTACAAGTAGCAGTTGTAATTTTAAGAAAATTTGATACTAAACATAATGTAGATTTAAAATTAAGCTCTATGCTTCAAATTAGGAATACTTCCATTTGCTTACTTATGTATAATACTATATGCACGTATATTGAGAAAATCTCTAGATCATACAAGATAAAAGATGAGTTGAGATCATTTTGCCTACTGTCCTGATATTTTATGTTATAAAGCGCTTATAAGGTTTAATGGATAAAATTCTTTTTTGAATTCTTGGTAATAGGATGCTTATAGTATTTTTTAATTTGTGTTTATTTTAAGATAATGCTTTTAGATGAATTTACCACTAAGCTTTTGGCATCGTGTTGCAAAATGTCAGATCTTCTAGAAGAAGGTATTACTGGTAAGTGTTATTCTTGGCATGAACACTTTTTAATTGTAATTGGGGAGATCTGAAGTATTAAGAAATTTTAGTTAGTAATTGTGTTTCTAAGGAATTTATTTTTAAAAATTACTGTAGCTATAACAATTAGATTTAACATTCTTTGAATCTTCCGTCAGTTTTTTCCCCCTCAGCTGAGATGTAGAATTAATACCCCAACCAAGCCTAACTCAATTGCCTTATTGAGGTTGTTCTTTAAATGTTTTATATATATATAACAGTTTTGTATATTGATACACTAGCTTTACTTCAGTATTTTGATTTAGTTTATGATTTCTTGTATTGCTTTAAAATGGATATCAAGATTTATGTCATAAAATCAACTTTTGTACATATTTACAAATGTATAGTGCTGACTTTGTAAATTTATCTTTATTACTAGAAATGACACAATTATAAGTTTAAATCAGTTTTAGTATGAAAATTTGTAATACAGATTCTGAAAAAAACAATCATGTCACAAGAAGTTATCTTCCACTAGGCAGGTTTATGTTATTGAGATATTAATCTGTATTAAGGTTTGAGGGAAATACCAATATTTTGTAACATTCGTAATGGTGTTATCCTTAATTCATTATCCTTTAACTCACTTATTAAAATTTGGTCTTCATAACAACCTTATGAAGATAGATATTAATACTGTCATTTGTAATGAGGAATCTGAGGCTCCAAGTGAAATATAATTCATTTATATTTTGGATCCTAATATAGTTTATGTACCCTCTGTTACTCCTAACTTAATAAAGTTCAAAAGTATATCCAGTATTCTCAAAAAAGCCTAACCATTGAATGTTTTGGTTTTGATGTTTATACATAAAATAATTTTTTAAAAATATTTATTTATTTTGAGACAGGATCTCACTCTGTCACCCAGGCTAGAGTGCAGTGGTACAATTTTGGCTCACTGCAGCCTCCTCCTTCCACGTTCAAGCAGTCCTCCCATCTCAGTCTCTCAAGTAGCTGGGACTACAAGTACACACTACCATACCCAGCTAATTTGTGTATTTTCTTGGATAGAAACAGGATTTCACCATGTTTCCCAGGATGGTCTCGAACTCCTGGGTTCAAGCGATCCACCAGCCTTGGCTTCCCACAGTGCTGGGATTACAGGTGTGAGACACCATGTCTGGCCATAAAATAACCTTTATTGTTGATTACATATTCAATTTCTAGCCTTTTTGACCCTCAGTGTAAAAAGCTCTAAACTAGAAATTAGAAAATTAAAATTATGATTTTTCTACTACTGGATAAGTGAAATATTGATTAAGCCACTTAAGTTTTTTAAGTTCTGAAAGGTCATTCTGTTGTAAAATTAGGGGGAGAACCATTTGATAACATGTAAAAGCTCTGTGGAACTACAGAACCATTATGCACTGTAGGGAGGTTTTATTGCATTTTGTAGACCATTGTTTCATATTGTATGCTCAGTACTGATAGATATTCTTTGAGGAAGGGATTCCGTGGCCTGTATATTTAGGAAACAGTACTAAACAGAGCTCAACAGGTTTCTTTAGGACTTTTCAGAGTCTTTTATATGCCAAGGCATAAGTGGATCCCCTGGATAAAATGATAGTATTCAGTTTTCTAAACTTACTTGGCCACAGAAAGCTATTT
This sequence comes from Cheracebus regulus, assembly GCA_963574635.1. NCBI lineage: Eukaryota > Metazoa > Chordata > Mammalia > Primates > Pitheciidae > Cheracebus > Cheracebus regulus. The sequence goes on along the minus strand of CAUYQU010016695.1, from coordinate 44,602 downwards.
TTGAGAAGCATTTCATAGGACTGTATATCATAGAGCTCACTGCTGTGGGATACTTTTGATATCCGCCAGAATCACCCAAGTTTCCTATGGTTTAATTGTAGTCATATCTACTAACTTAAAACAGTTCTTTAGAGTTCCACATTAACTCTCCTGAGAATCCCTCTGTGAAACTGGGCATTGGCAGGTTCAGTGGTCAAATTTTCTGTTGTCATTCAGGTCATTCGTGAAAATATTTAGTAGTGTCTTGGAATTAAAAAAAACAAGTTGAGCCAGGTGCAGTGGCTCACGCTTGTAATCCCAGCACTCTGAGAGGCCAAGACAGGCAGATCAACTGAGGTCGGGAGTTCGAGACCAACCTGACCAACATGGAGAGAAACCCCGTCTCTCGTAAAAAATACAAAAATTAGCCAGGCATGATGGCAGATGCCTGTAATCCCAGCTACTCAGGAGGCTGAGACAGGAGAATCGCTTGAACCCAGGAGGTGGATATTGCAGTGAGCCAAGATCACCCCATTGCACTCCAGCCTGGGCAACAAGAGCGAAACTACGTCTTAAAAAAAAAAAAAAAAAAAGAAACAAAAAAACAAATTGAGAATAAAATGCTCTGTCAGTATTTGCTACTTCAGTGGAGAATAAAGTCAAGTGTAAAAGCCTTAAAAATAAATAGACTGAAGCTAGGTGCAGTGACTCATGCCTGTAATCTCAGCACTTTGGGAGGCTGGGGCGGGAAGATCACTTGATCTCAGGAGTTTCGAGACCAGCCTGGGCAACATAGTGAGACCTTGTCTCTACTAAAATTCAAAAAAATTAGCCAAGCATAGTAGCACATACTTGTAGTCCCACTTACTTGGGGGACTGAGACAGGAGAATTGCTTGAGCCAGGGAAGTCAAGGCTGCGATAAGCCCTGATTGTGCCACTACACTCCAACCTGGGTGACAAAACAGACCTTATCTCAGAAAAATAAATAAAAAGTAAAAACAGACTGGGAATTAGATGATTCTTTTTCACTGTTAAAGACCTTTCTCTTTGTTTTTGTTAGTCGTTTGATAGATATGTACTTTTCAGTGAATGGAGAAATGGTACTTTCTGTTACTAATAAAGAGATTTCAGAATATTTTCAGAGCCTGTGTCCTAAATCATATCACAGTATTTTAAAATGCACATTACTGACCAAACAAAATAGTATCTATAGCATAAGATGACTGTAAGATACTCCATTTTGAATATTAAACAATTGAAATAAATGAACACAGATTAAACCTTTTTTTTTTTTCAAATAAAACTATAATAGTTGAGAATGGAGATAAAAAGATTAAATTTTTCCTTAGAAATATTATTCATCTAGTAGTAATTACAATAAACCTATACATTACTAATATACATATAGGAATGAAAACATGAAATCCACTGTGTTTAAAAAAGAAGTCCCAACAGTAACCTCTCTTGCCTGTCACATTAATGTTAATTCTTTCTAGGCCCTTTGTCAAAATGAATCTTGAAAGTTGGTTCTCTGGATTTGTTGAAGGATAATTTAGTTTTAAGAAATATCTATTTAGCTTTAAATAGTTAATTTGACAAAGTTTATTAACTTTATATTCACTTTGCTTTAAGTAATCTTATAAACTTCTTAATTTCCATAATAAAAATATAATTAACTAAATTCTAGTGACGTTCTGTTGTTGAAAAAATGCTTTATAAATATTTATGTGTGGTTTTAAAAGAATAGGAATTAATTGGCAATTTATTTAAACAGCATTGTGGTAGGTAAAAACTTGGGTTCTGGAGTCAAATCTGGGTCAGAACCCTGCCTGTTTCACTAAGTTACTTCTTTAAGCCTCAGTTTCCTCATTTGTAAAATACTTGCAGGGTTATTGTGAATTTTAGTGAATAATTCATGTAAAGTTCTTATAGCCTAGTTATCTGGTGTCATATTTGCTATTATTAGTATATTTTTAAAAGAAACAACATTTAATTTTTGATGCCTTTTCTTGGTTTCTTCATGTCACATTGTTTATGCTGTTAGACCTACCTAACTATGAAGTAACTGCTTTATCTTTTTCTCCTTATGATGAGAAGGCAGTTCAGCCCAAGGTTTAGCCACACAGGGAAGATACATTTTTCATTCTTCAGGATTTTTAAATGTATTGAATGAAGACAAAGAAAATGTTAAACCCAGTAAATGTGTTTGTTTCCATATTATTTGTAAATATGTTTTCATATTATAAATGGAAAGTGAAGTTTATTTTAAAATTATTTTAAATGTATAAAGATTTGGTTATATAAAATGGCCTTTTTTCTTGTCAGTTGTAGAGAATATTTATAAGAATCGTGAACCTGTCAGACAAATGAAAGCTCTGTATTTCATCACTCCGACATCAAAAGTGAGTATTTTGAGGCTTTAAAAAGTAGGTTCATCATATTTCACCATTATTATGCTTTACTAATAGAAAATTTAAAGTAATAAAGTACCCTTTAATAGAAAAATATTGCCGTAAACTAGTTTGCTTAGGACAGTTTTTTCTGTGTTAGAAGATTATTTGCATTCTTCCCAATGAGAGTGTGTAAGTAAAAGGATTCCTTTTTTCCCCCAATATATGAAAGCAGAATTAAATTGTATAAAAATAACATTTCTTTGCATGTTTTGTTTTTCATGCAGTTCCTATTGAACTATACCATTTAGGGGATGGAAATGTAGGTAAAAGAAATAATCTGTAGTCTTGGATTACTTCTTTATCTCAGTGACTTTCCTGTAGCATAGTTGTATGTATATATGAAGATGGGTGTATATGTGTGTATATATATATATTATGTGAATGGAAATTATTTAGTGTATAATCTGACTCTATGACCTAACTCATACTTGATGCCAACCTTTTAGAGCCAAATAAACTATCAGATTCCTTTATTCTATACAGTATCTGAGAATGCATTTTTGAAAACCTGATCTCTCACTTATTCCCATGTAGAATGTTAATTTGGCAATTTCTGTTTCATTTCACTTCTAAAAAACTCTAGCAGACATTTAAAAACAAAAACAGATATTTACTTTTTAGTCTCTACATATTGACTGCTAGTGGGTTTTAATGATATTTTATATTTTATCTGTAATATTATTCCATAAGAAAATTCATGATTGGAAAAAAATGCAAGTTAAAAGCACCATTTTTCATCTAGCAAATTGGCAGAGGGATTTAAAAAATATATATATATGGGTGTCTGTATATGTGTACATGTATATATATGACATTCTAGCTATTCAGGTTGTTAGTGGATAATGGAGCAGAAACTACCATATACTGTGGGTAGGAGTATAGATTAATATAGCCTTTTTGGAAAATAATTGGTAATTTCTTATCAAGAACCTGAAAAAAATGTTTTATATTTTAGAGTTTATTGTTAGGAAATCAATAAATGGTCTAGCTAAGCTTCTAGCAGTAAAAAAATCTAATTAAATTTTAGCATTAATAAATAATAAACCATATGATATATGAATGAAATATATGAATAAAATGATAAATAAATGAAAACCCATGTGGCCATTAAAAATAATTTTTTTAGGGCTTGTCAGTGACCTAGATAAATGTTCATTTTGAATGTTAAGTGACAAAAGCAAGATCCAAATTTTATATTCCTCGTTCTTACAGTCACCTACCAAGCTTTGGGTCTTTCTAATCACTTGATAGTTTTAGCTCCTCAGTCAGTGTCTCTCACTTCAGCACTTGTCCAGTCATGTCTTGGTGGTTTCATTATCCATGTAGATGATACTTATAGTATGCTGGTTTCTAGTTCCTTGATCTGTTGTCTTCCAGTAGTCTTGTCTTCTATGTTGTTTCAGTTTTCCTAGACCGCTTCATTGCCAATAAGAATGCCATGTTCCTACATATTACCTTACTCTTTTTTTTTTTACAAAACCAAAAATGGTCAGTATTACCTTATTCTTGTTACTTTGCTACGTAATTAGCTATCACTGGCTGGAGAACATAGCATCTTAAGAAATCAGTTTATAAATTAAACTTTTAGCCAGTAAGGATTTAGTTTATCACTGAAATAAAATAACCTTACTTATTTTAAAAGGTAACATATTTAAATTAATATTTAATAAAATGTGTATTAACAGCTAACCTTTTTTTTAAGTCTGTAGATTGTTTCTTACGTGATTTTGGGAGTAAATCGGAGAACAAGTATAAAACAGCATATATATACTTCACTGACTGTAAGTCTTTTAAAAAGTTATTACTTCATTGTTTAAAATCCCATTAGTTTTAAAGTGTCTACTTTTAAAAAATCATTCAGCCCAAAATATCATTAAAGTGCCTACTTTTCATGTTATTTCAGTCCTGGTGATTTTCTGTTTGTCATTTATTCTAATTAGGCCAGAAAGAATCTAAAAATGTAAGATTATATCTATCCTAATTCATGTTGAGGTGATAGAAAATTAAAAGAAACTGTTCTCAACTACTTTCAAAAGACAATCATTTTCTTCAGATGCGAGGGATGGATGGAGAGGGCTAGCCTTCAAATCCTATGCTGGTAACAGGAAGAAATATTTTTAATCAGTGTTTCAGTTAGGGATTTGAGTCTGTTGTAAAAAAACAAAGACCTTTTGAGAGGGCACTGAAGAAAACAGCCATCTGTTTGGCAAATATAAAGGGAGAAACTCATCACATTTATCTTACTCTGCCATATGATCACTTAGAAAACTGATAACTAAAGAATCACAGAGAAGTCCAAAGACACATACAATTCTGTTTTATGTTATATGTTACATAATACACTTCAAAATAAAAATATCATTTATCTAAGTTAAGTGTAGGTCTCTGCTATTAGAGGTTCCTCACTTTAAGGAGTATATCATTTTTCCTATAAAATTTTATCTCATGCCTAATAGTTTGCATTTTTAAAAACATCACACCGTAAGTATTTATAATGTAACCTTATTATACAGAGTGTCATGTTTATGGAATCGATAAAATTTAATGAATATGAACCTTGTTTTAACTTAAGGAATCTTAAGGCTGAAGAATATCATGTTAAAAGATACTAGGAGCCAATGGTTGATGTTCCAACCTAGATCTAATGGAGTGATAAACTCTTTGATGAAAGGGGAAAAACACTGGCTCTGAGTTCCAGAACTTAGAATTATAGTGTCTTAGAAGTTCCTAATGTTAGAAAGCTGCCTTTAATTCAAGGAAAAATTAACCATTTGTGTTGTGTGGTTGTAGTATAGATCACTAAATGGCAATTTGGAAAGTAGTATAAATTTCTAAGATGTCCTGAAAGTGCTGCCATTTATTAAGTCATAAGCTTGGGCATGATTTTGCTTCCCTAACAATTTCAGTTTACTCTATTAGCAGATCTTTAAGACAATACATCTGAGATAATGGTGGATGTGAATGGGAAAGATGGCATTTCTGTTATAGTCTTTTTGACTATATATATCTTTTGTAAAGCAAAAAACAATATTTATATGTTATTTATGTCCTCATAATAATTTTGTGAAAGCCAGTAATTATGTATAACTGTTCTTGGATGTTGGAATGATTTACTTAAAAGGAATAAACATTTGGATAGAACTATATGCTTGATTTTTTTTCTTTCCCCCTCAGTTTGCCCTGATAATCTCTTTAACAAAATTAAGGCTTCTTGCTCCAAGTCAATAAGAAGATGTAAAGAAATAAATATTTCCTTCATTCCACATGAATCTCAGGTACTTTCTGTTTTTATTTTTTCATTCATGACAGGTTTCAAATTTGGTTTTATGAGGTTATTTATTAATAAAGTATATTCTGAAGATGTGTTTTATATGTATTTGGTGAATTTTGAACCTAATCCACAAATAGACATTTCCTACAATGGAGTTAGAAGGGTGAGCAATAAATTGGAATTAGCAATGAAAAGCAGGGCTTAAATTTCCTGTCTGCCACCAAGTCCTGTGTTTGTCAAATTACAGAACTACTAGATTATGAAATCAAGAGAGTTTTGAGCACCATCTTTGTTAGATGACTCCAGAAAAAAGTATTTCATTTAGCTTGTGTAACCTTTTGTGATATTAAAACAAATACTCTTTAATAAACTTTTTATATAATATTATACAAATTATTTTAATTAATAAAATGAAGGGATTTTCTTGACTTATTTTGCCTTTGGAACATTAAAACAAATATTCTTTAATAAACTTTTTATATAATATTATACAAATTATTTTAATTAATAAAATGAAGGGATTTTGTTGACTTATTTTGTCTTTGGAACGTTGAGCCTTCAATTAATAATAGTAATGATTATAATGATATAAGCAAACACTCATATAATACTCACTATGTGTCATATACTTTCCTGAGTGGTTTACATAAATTTATTCATTTAATCCTCACAATAGCCATAGGAACAGATTGTACTTGTGTCTCCATTTTGAAGAACAAGAAATCGAAGAAGTTAAGTAACTTGCCTCAAATCACACAGCTGATGAATCGTTAAGGTTTCTTGTGCTCTGTTCTCTGTGTTTGGATTCTAGCATTTTATAGAATTGAAATAGTTAACTGTTGTTTGGAACTATGAGATCAACCTTTTAAGGGATAGACAAGTCCTAGATAAGGGATTTCTAAGATACTGCTTTTAAGATACTGTTGGATTTTGTTTGTTTGTTTGTTGAGACAGGGTTTCACTCTTGTCACCCAGGCTGCAGTGCAATGGTTCGATCTTGGCTCACTGCAACTTCCACCTCCCAGGTTAAAGCGATTCTCTTGCCTCAGCCTCCCAAGTAGCTGGGATTACAGGCATGTGCCACCACACCTGGATAATTTTTTTGTATTTTTAGTAGAGACAGGGTCTTTCCATGTTGGTCAGGCTCGTCTTGAATTCCTGACCTCAGGTGATCCAACCATCTTGGCCTTCCAAAGTGCTGGGTTTACAAGGGTGAGCCACCGCACCCAGCTGATACTGCTGTTTTTGACAAAGAAAGGTGATAATCCAAATTATAAAATTTTAACATAACTGCTTAACTTTAAACTGTTTTCCAAAAGTTTCCTTTAAACTTATTCTTTTAATATGATGTAAGTTTAGTATAGGGTGAAGAGCTTCTCAAAATGATGTGCGATTTAAGTGGTAGTGTGAGAAATACTATAAACATTTATAGAACATCTCACTTCACAGAAAATAAATATAATTTTAGCACCAGAATTTATTAAAATTCTGTAGTTGCTATATTTGAAGGAATGATTTGTGTAGATATCTGAGTAATTTGGTGGTGAATAGAAATAACCAGTCTTTGCATGTGTTGAGAACACTCTTGAGAAGTTTCTACTTACCAGTCTTTACAAAATATTGTGATTATGTAAGGTCCCATCTATTGATGGTTTTCCCCGAAGAATTTTTTTCTTTTGATTTACTTCCTTGATAAGAGTCTTAAGAGGGTCTACTTGACCAGGCATGGTGGCTCACACCTGCAATCCCAGTACTTTGGGATGTGGAGACAGGCGGATCATGAGGTCAGGAGTGCAAGACCAGCCTGGCCAACATGGTGAAACCCTGTCTCTACTAAAAATACAAAAAATATTAGCCAGGTGTGGTGGTGAGCGCCTGTAGTCCCAGCTACTTGGGAGGCTGAGGCAGGAGAATCGCTTGAACCCAGGAAGCGAAGGTTGCAGTGAGTCAAGATGGCGCCACTGCCCTCCAGCCTGGGTGACATGTCGAGTGAGACTCCATCTCAAAACCAAAAAAAAAGAGGGTCTACTTAATAAATATGTTTTGGAGAAATTACAGTGAAAGTGTTTTGAATTTTTGTTTATAAGTGAAAATATAAATGAAATATACTAGGTGCTTTAAACTATGAGCACAGGCCTACTGAGCATTTATCAAGATCGTGTTCAGTGCACATTGTCTGCTAGATGCAAAGCAGTCTGCTGTGAAAAGATGAGCAAAATATATGTTCTACCCTCATTTGAATACTATAAAGAGATAGAAGGTATTATACATCTTCAAAAACTATATCAATCAAAAAAACTATATCATGGTTAAGTCAAATTAGGTTCAACTAATTAAAACTCTGGACTTTCAATGGATTAAACAACATGGAAATTTATTTCTTGCTATTATAAAAGCAGTCAGGAATAGGCTATGTAAGGCTGATAATGCTGGCTCTACGAAATTGTCAGCGTCCTAGTCTCCTAGGCATGGCTCTTATGATCTAAGATGATTGTAAATTTTTTTTTACTATTATATCATTTTTAAAATTTTAAGGAATATTAATTTTAAAACAGCATTATTAATAAAAATCATAGGCTTATTTCCATATTTTAAAATATCTTATGTAACATTCCACTCAGAAGGTAGATAACAAAATTCTTCCCAAAGGAGGGGTGTCAATGGAATATGATATTATGTTATTCAATTATTCCATTTTTTCCTCCTACCTCATTTTTGCTGTAGAACTGCTCACTTAACATCCTGGGAACTATCTTGTTGAAATTTGCCACCATCGTATAAGAGCAATGAACCTTCACAATAGTATAATGACTGTGATATTGCCTATGTCTATCCTGTGGGACAGCTAAAAGGACAATACCTCAGCATCATATGCCAACCAGTCTATTAGAGCAATCACACGCATAACTACTTTGACCAAAATCCTCCATCCTAACTTTTAAATAGCCGAAATATAGTCAAGGCCATATGGGAAACTGTACCTGGAACTACAGACATACCCTTTTCATACACTTTCAATGTTACAGCAACAGCATCCTGGGACAGGTTAGGGCACAATCACATTTTTAAAAATCAAGAGTAAGAAGTAAACACAAAAGAGTATTTGCACAAGGCAGAGAATCCTGTTTCTTGGCAGTAGACAGAAAACAACTGGCTAAAGAAATAGGTTTATAGAGAAATACAACCTAGAATTTGATTCTTTGAGTATTAATCTTGGAGACATAGCTATATATGGTCCAGCATACAATCTAATATATTACATTAGTAGTTTCTTATACAATAGTTAAGAGAAAAACCTATCAAAAACCAACCCAAATTATATTAACCATTGGATAACCCTTTTTATCCTTTATCAACCATTTTATTCTGGGTTTGGTTAGTGTAATCATGAGATTGTTTAGCCTAATGGTCTAGGAAAAATTCTGTGGTTGTAAGATGATGCCTTACTATTGTGCCATTAATTATTAAGCTCCAAGTGAAATGAAGCAGATATTTGTGAAACGATGATATATTTCCAAAAATACGAAAAACAGATTTAAGACAGATGGTAACTCTAAGAAGAGCCACTGAAGTATTAAAATGGCACTCTGGAAATGGCTCATAGCAAAACCTTTTTTTTTTTTTTTAACTTTCAGTTTCAGGGTACACGTGCAGGTTTGTTATAGGTAAACTCATGTCAAGGGGGTTTGTAACACAGATTATTTCATCACCCAGGTACTAAGCCTAGTACCCAATATTTTTTCTGTTCTTCTCCCACTTCCCACCTTCTACCCTCAAGCAGGTCCGGTGCCTATTGTTCCCCTTTCTGTCTGTGTATTCTCATCATTTAGCTCCCAGTTATAAGCAAGAACATGCAGTATTTGGTTTCTGTTCTTACAGTAGTTTGCTAAGGATAATGGCCTCTAGTTCCATCCATGTTCCTGCTAAAGACATAATCATTCTTTTCTGTGGCTTCTTAGTGTTCTGTGGTGTGCGTGTGTGTGTTTACCATATTTTTTTAAATCCAGTCTACCATTGATGGGCATTTAGGTTGATTCCATGTCTTTGCTATTGTGAATAGTGATGCAGTGAACATATACGGGCATGTGTCTTTATGATAGATTTATATTCTTTTGGGAATATAGCTAGTAACAGGATTGCTAGGTCAAATGATAGTTCTATTTTTTAGGTCTTTGAGGAATCAGCACACTGTCTTCCACAATGGTTGAACAAATGTGTATTCCCACCAACAGCGTATTAGCATTCCCTTTTCCCTGTGACCTCACCAGCCTCTGTTATTTTTTGACATTTTAAAAATAGCCATTCTGACTGGTGTGAGGTAGTATCTCATTGTGGTTTTGATTTGCATTTCTTTAATGATCAGTATTTTAAGCCATTTTTCATATGCTTGTTGGTCACCTGTATGTCTTTTGAAAAGTGTTCATGTCCTTTGCCCACTTTTCAATGGAGTTTTTTTCTTGTAAATTTAAGTTCCTTATAGATGCTGAATATTAGACCTTTGTCAGATGCATAGTTTACAAATATTTTCTCCCATTCTGTAGGCTGTTTCCTCCGTTGATAGTTCCTTTTGTTGCACAGAAGCTCTTTAGTTTAATTTGATTTTATTTGTCAGTTGTTGTGGTTGCAGTCGCTTTTTGCTTCTTTGTCTTTAAATATTTGCCAGTTCCTGTTTCCAGAATGCTAATGCCTAGGCTATCTTCCAGGGGTTTTACAGTTTTGGGTTTTACATTTAAGGCTTTAATCCACCTCGAGTTGATTTTTGTATATGGTGTACAGAAGGGGTCCAGCTTCAGTCTTCTGGATGTAGCCAGCCCGTTATCCCAGCAGCATTTATTGAATAGGGAGTCCTTGCCACATTGCTTATTTTTGTCAGCTTTGTCAAAGATAAGATGGTTGTACGTGTGCAGCCTTATCTCTTGGCTCTCTATTCTGTTCCATTGATCGACGTGTCTGTTTTTGTACCAGTGCCATGCTGCAAAACCTTCTTTTCTGTTAGGTTCATCACATGGGTGAAACCACTGTCAGTAGAGAACAGACAAGAGGTTACATGGGTAGGCCCCTGCCAGGGAATATTTCTCTTATGGATCCATAGAAGAAAATACTTTTTGGTGCCACGTGGCTTGCACTTACCTCCAGCAAAACAGTCTAGTTCCCTCAACCCCATTATGTGTCTGGGAAAAGATAGTGGAAATATTTCCATTAGAGCTAAAAACTACAAGAAGGCTACACACTAACTGTGAAAATGCCATGGTTAAGAAGCACCACATGCTAAATTTTTATTTTTATTTTTTTGAGATGGTGTCTCACTCTGTTGCCCAGGCTGGAGTGCAGTGGCGCAACCTCTGCCTTCCGAGGTTCAAGCAGTTCTCCTGCCTCAGCCTCCAGAGCATCTGGGATTACAGGCATGTACCCTGACACCCGGCTAATTTTTGTACTTTTAGTAGAGATGAGATTTCACCATGTTGGCCAGGCTGGTCTCGAACTCCTGACCTCAAATGATCCACCTGCCTTGGCCTCCCAAAGTGCTGGGTTTACAGGTGTTTGCCACTACATCTGGCTTTTTTTTTTTTTTTTTTTTTTTCTCTGAGACAGAGTCTTACTCTGTCACCAGGCTGGAGTGCAGTGGTGCAGTCTTGACTCACTTCATCCTCCGTCTCCCAGGCTCAAGTGATTCTCCTGTTTCAAGTAGCTGGGATTACAGGCATGTGCCACCAAGCCCAGCTAATTTTTTGTATTTTTAATAGAGACAGGGTTTCACCATGTTGGCCAGGCTGGTCTCAAACTTCTGACCTCATATGATCCATCCACCTTGGCCTCCCAAAATGCTGGGATTACAGGCATGAGCCACGGTCCCTGGATGATTTTAACAGCTTTTTTTTTTAACTGGAGGAATCTATTTGGCATGTACACACCACAGAAAAATTGCCCCCCACCCCCAAAAAAAATGTCATGCAGGAAAATCAGAACCATAATATTAAAAAAGTATGTATCAAAAGTAGGCAAAAATATGGGTTTATTTTTTAAAAAGAAAATATGCAAAGTTTCACTATGATATGCCTTGATTTGCATGTGACTTAGTACTTATTTCATATTAACCAGATCTAGTTGCTCCGATAAGTCTCTGTTTTAGAATAGCTGTTCTTTTAAAATATCTATTTTTAAGCAAGAACATAAACATTACATTTTTGCATCTGTGTGTAAGCTATCCTGCTTGATATGTAACCAAGATACTAAAAGATTAATAAAATAATTTTTAAAATCTTCACTAGCAAAGAATATATTTCCTCAAGTTTTCTGGGCCACACTACTGACTTGTATTAATGCAATCTAAATTTTCAGATATAAATACCAGTTAGTGGTTGGTTGTGAAAACTTAACAGTTGAGTTGGGAGGACCTTCACATTATTGGCTCTTAAATCATAAGTAAAATTATTCTTAGAACTGGACCATAGTAAGCTGAAAGCCTTAAGTTCTTTTAGTTCAAACTCTGCAAATTGACTCTAACATAATCATGCCCTTTTAGTTGCTTTAAAAGGACATACTGACTTTGTGATCTGTACTTTCTAAGAGAGCATGTAACTCTAGCACGAAAGAAACTGTAATGCAGAACTGGGGAGGACTTCAGTGGTCCTATTCCAATTTTACTGATCCATACTGTGGATTTCAACCCTACATTGAGGCCTCCTTGTGTGCCCATTTCTACCATGTCACCAACCATCACACAGTCCACAGGTTGTACTCCAAGGAGATTGCAGCAGTAATAAAATATGGAAGGTGCTGGCTTCTCTCTTTGCTATTCACCTACAAGAGCCTGGAAATAGGACTGACAGGTACAACCCTCAGTCTTCTCCCTCTGGATCTGTCTGACCCCATTCATTACTAAAAGTAGGCAGACCGCCTTTCTAATTTCAGTGAGCATGGCTTTGACAACTCACTGAAATTAGTGTCATGTGCTGTAAGTGTGTAATTTCCAAAGGAGGTAACATTCTTCAGCCAGTTTCCTATTAGCCACACCACGTTTTGTTTCCTGGATTGCATCTTCCCAGTGTGGACTCCCTGCATCAGTAATGTATGTATTGTAATGATGAGGACATTCCTTGCTGAGTTTAACTTGAACTTTATCACAGGTGAATTCAGCCTCCTCTTTATAATAGTATTTTGATTTTAAGAGCTTTATCACCTCCAACATGCCTCTTCTGCTCGCCACAGCTGTGTCAATGAGTGTGTTGTACAGGCCAAAGAAAATGGCCTGGACTTGGCTCAGCCCCATAGCACCTGCACCCTGCCGCAACCTGCCACCTCGCTAACAGCACATGTACAAGGTGGGCGGCCCGATTTTTTTTTTCTTTGAGAGAGTCTTGCTCAAGCAATCCTCCTGCCTCAGCCTCCCAAGTAGCTGGGACCACAGACACATGCCACCACGTCTGGCTAATTTTTTCTTCATTTATAGTAGAGACAAGGTCTTGCTGTGTTACCCAAGATGATCTAGAACTCCTGAGCTCAAGCAGTCTTCCCACCTCAGCCTCCCAAAGTGCTGGGACTTTGGGAGGAATGAGCCACTACTCTCAGCCACACTGTAGAATTATTACATCATCATTTGAGGATATAAGAAAAAAATGAGAGAATAATTTTCATTTTTATCTCATTAGCTAAAATTTAGTCAAATGGCTACACATAAGTGCATGGGAAACTGAGAAAATTTTTTAGCTGAGCAAAAGTGGCTGTGCTTCACAAAGAACTGGAGTGCAGTTACTGAAAAGTAAGGAGAGGTTTTTTGAGGGGAGGCACCTTGTATTCAGCCACAAAAAAAGGAAGATTCTCTTTTTAAATATTTATTTATTTGATACATTGTAATTATACCTATTTATGGGGTACAGTTTGATGTTTTGATACATATCTGTGTTGTATAATGATTCAAGGTAATGTGTCCATCATCTTATGTATTTTGGAGCTAGGTTTTGTTTAGTTTTGCTTGTATTTTTAGTAGAGATGGGATTTCACCATGTTGCCCAAGCCAGTCTTGAACTCCTGGGCTCAAGCAATCTACCTGCCTCGGCTTCCCAAAGTACTGGAATTACAAGCATGAGCCACTGCACCCAGCCATGAGAGAGGCTAATTCTTACTGGGAGATTGGGAGAATATTTGAAGAATAAGGCAGTAATGAAGAGGGAAAGAACCTTTTAGGAGGTGAAAATAAACTGAATGTAAAGATAGAGAATCAGAAGAGTGAAGGAGAACAGCAGGAATGTGGCTTATAAAGGGTGAAGGAATGAAAAAGAAGCTGTTGATAGGTTAGGACTGTATTGTATGTAGGAGGCTCCAGGTTTCACCAAGAATAATGACAGAAAACCAGTTGATGCAGAAAACTGTGGAACTGGTTCTAAAGTCTTCAAGGAAAAGTAGAGTTCCAGAAGTCAGGAGATCATTGGGTAGAGATTGGTAGAGTTGGATATGATAGTGCTTCAAAAAAATAAAGTTGGACATCAACATGTTTAGAAATTACATGGAGAGGCTGGGTGCGGTGGCTAAGCCTGTAATCCCAGCACTTTGGGAGGCCAAGGCAGGCGGATCACAAGGTTAGGAGATCACAAGGTTAGGTTGCGTGAGCTGAGATCACACCACTGCACTCCATCCTAGTGACAGAAGAAGACTTTGTCCCCCCCCAAAAAAAAATTACATAGAAAGGAAGATTAATTCACTCCTCATGGTGATTCCATGAGTCAAAGGGATTAAAGAAAGATCATTCTTTCCCTTTTTAGAGTATTTAAGGTAAATGATTCTGTCACGTATACAATAAAGCAAGTACAGTTGATCCTTGAACAATGTGGAGGTTAGGGGCACCAGCCCCTGTGCAGTTGAAAATTTTGTGTATAACTTAACTAGCCAAAAACTTAACTACTAATAGCCTGCTGTTAAGTGGAAGCCTTCCTGATACCAAACAATAGAATAACACATATTGTGTATACTTATGTATTATATACTGTATTCTAGCAAAATAAGCTAGAGAAAAGGAAATGTTATTAAGAAAATCATAAGGAAGAGAAAATATACTTACTATTAATTAGAAGTGGATTATTATGAAGGCCTCATTCTTGTCATTTTCCAAATCGATTAGGCAGAGGTGGAGGAAGTGGAGTGATTGGTCTTGCTGTTTCAGGGGTGGCAGAGGCGGAGGAGGCAGACACACTCTTTGTAGCTATTGAAAAAGTCTGCCTCTGGGTGGATCTGTGTAGTTCAAACCGTTGTTCTTCAAGGGTCAGCTGAAGATAGAAAGCATTTGAGAATATGGGGGAGTTTGTTTACAGTGAGCTTTAGTAAGTATAGAGAGTCTGGTACGATTAATAGGATGCTAGAAGGGATCTGGTATAGATAGAAACAAGCTATCCATAGGTTAGCATGAAGAGTAGATGGAAGACAGGATCTGTATTTAAGGAGCTGATTATGGGTTTATAAAGATGAAAAAAGCATGTGGCAGTAGTCTAAAAGAACTTTCAATGATGGTGATAGGAAGTGTGAAGGAGGTAGAGGAGGAGGGAAATGGAGGTAATATGAGTATAGAATGAGAACCAGCCCCCAGATTATCTTTGGTACATTGGGTACCAGTTATTAGATGGCTTAGGTTAATTTGTGGTAGAAACACCCCAGATCTCAGTGCATTACAACAACAAAGGTTTATTTCTCATATGTGTTGTCCATTGTTGTTTGTCTGGGGCTTTGTTCTACATCCTCTACATTCTAGTACTGAGTCTGAAGGGCTAGTCTAGGACATAGCTGAGGGAAAAGAGAAAATAGTGGAGCCACACGGTGGCTTTTAAAGCTTCTGCTGGGAAGGGGCACATGTATCTTCTACACACATTCCACGCCGGGCACAGTGACTCGTATTTGTAATCCCAGCACTTTAGGAGGCCGAGGCAGGAGGATTGCTTGAGTGCAGTTCTAGACCAACCTGGGCCAACAAAGTGAGACCTTGACTCTACAGAAAAAAAAAAAAAAAAAAAAAAAACTTAAAAAAGGAATTAGCCAGGCATGGTGGCACATATCTGTGGTCCTCGCTACATAGGAGACTGAGGCAGGAGGATCGCTTGAGCTCAGGACATCGAGGCTTCAGTGAGCCATCATCATGCCACTGTACTCCAGCATGGTTGACAGAGTGAGTCCCTGTCTTAAAAAAACAAAGACAAAAACCTACATATGATTGTGGCCAAACCTGATCTCAGTGGATGAGAGCGAGAAGCCTTGGGGGGCTGTTCAGTAAATGTTTTTGAACAAATAATATTTTCTACTGCTGTGGGATATTATACTATGTGGAAGCCACAGTTCAAGTGTAGTGTGCTTGTTGACAATTAATATAGCATCCTAGCCTTTGAGCAGCAAAGAGATTAAGTGGATGAGCCACAGCTAAGTTTTCGTCCATGTTCAGGCTGCTGTTGGTGGTGCTAGACTATGTCCAGAGAAATGAATTACTGTGTGTAAAAAGAAGTGCAAGAAGTTTATTCATAATTTGTTGCTTAACCTATAATGTTTATTTCTTGCCTACTTCTACTTACAATAAATTTTCATAGCTTAAGAGAAATTACTATCATTGTTTAAAAAAACAACAAAACTTAGTTTAGTGGGAGAACTCTCCGTACCAACTAGGGAGCTCCTGCTTTTGTATCCTCCAAACCCTCTAATCCAGTTCTTTGTACGTAAGTAAATTCTTTTGTTAATTCAATGAATGAATCTGTGAGGTTTTGCTGCATATACATATAGTAAGATTTATATTATGTTTGGCACAATGCCATGTCTTTTGGGGAAGTATATCTCTTGACATGAAGAGTATAAGCTAAAGAACTGAAGACATGTATCAACTGTGGGAGATTTCTATGTTACTCTAATGGGTTAAGGTTTTTAATTTATGTCTGATATGTAGGCCAGTTTTGATACTGTTGTATTTCTTTGTGCTAGGAGTTAGATTTTTATTTTAGTTTGACTACCTCAGATTCCTTCGTCTGTTGCACAGGTAGTGAAAAGCAGGCAGTACAATCTGTATATGAAACAGGAATTGAAGGAGAAAGGTAGACTAAGCAGGAAAGGAGAGTGAGAAAAGAAATAAAGGATGAAATCAAGATGACAGAGAAAATGAGATTTGATTAAGGCGAAAACACAGTTGTTTCAGGAAACAGCATGGTCAGTGCAAGTGTTTTTTTTTAACTGTCCCATATAATTGCCTCATTTTCTATATATATATTTTATAAACAGGTCTCCATATTGACAGTGAGTTTTTTTGGCTTAACTTAGGTATATACTCTTGATGTACCAGATGCATTCTATTACTGTTATAGTCCAGACCCTGGTAATGCAAAGGGAAAAGATGCCATTATGGAAGCAATGGCTGACCAGATAGTTACAGTATGTGCCACCTTGGATGAAAATCCCGGAGTACGATATAAAAGGTAAGACATGCAGCATCTGAACTTATGCTTCTATTTACCATTCATTACAGAGATAAGTAATGTCTCTGTACCTTTGTATATTGGTTTGCAAAATTTATTTTCTGTGTATAGTTACCATACTCTACATATATGAGATTTAAAGCTTGTGGTTTAAATTTCAGAATAACAAATAGCTTCTGTTACTGAATTTCAGAGCCCAAATTTGGTACAGTTTACCATTTTTTCATCAGTTTAAGGAATGCTTAGAGGAAATGTCTTTGTAGTCACATAGGGAATACAGAGGTACAATTAATGTTTTTCATTAAATCACCACCAAATTTAAGTGACAGTATTCTCTGGATACTTGTTACAGTGTCTCAATATCTATAGTATATAATACCAGAGCCTTTTCTAAATAAATTTTGGGGGTTTATTAAGAGGTAAAATTTAACTTTAGTACTGTATACCTTGACTTATATACTTCTTTTTAAAAATGAAGTTTACTGTAAAGTATATAAATTGTCTATACATTAAGTCCCCACTTAAATGTCGTGCATGAGTTCTTGGAAACTGATGAAACCAATTTCACCATATGCTAATTGATATAAACAAGAATTAAGTTCCTTGGTTATGTAATGTCACCAAACTTCTAAATAAAGACCTGAAACACTGCTAATATTAAACACTGAAAGAAATGTGACTATATGTACATTTAAGAAAGATTAATAAAAACAGGATCATTTTTTGCCCAGTTATTCTAGTTCAGGCTCATTAGAAGGATGGCCAGAGCTCATCCCAGCAGCTCATGGCACAAGGCAGGAACCCACCCAGATTAGGATACCATCCCATTGCAGGGCACACTACACACACATCCATACTCACTCGGCCTAGGATAATTTAAACATACTGATTAACCAAACATGCACATCTTTGGGATATGGGAGGAAACCAGAGTGTCAGGAGAAAACTAATGCAGATGTAGAAGGCCACAGACAGTGGCCCCAGCCAGGAATTGATTTTTTTTCCCTCAGCAGTATAATGAGATGACATTGAACAAAATGATGTTATTTGAGGACCTGCTAAATGTGGCGTGATAATTCATTCCAAAATAAACATATCCATCTAACACCACCAAGGTAAAAAAAAATAGAACATTAACAGCATCTCAGAGGCTTCTCTCTTGATCCCTCTCAGCTCTGTCTCCCCTTAGTAGATAGAGATGACTACTGTCTGACTTCTAACACATAGTTTAATTTTTCCTGATTTTGAACTGGTATAAATGGAATCACATAATTTTTTTTTTGTGTTTCTTTACTCAACATTATTTTCTGAGAGTCATCCATGTTGTTGCGTGTGCCAGTTTTAGTTTTAATTTTGGTCTGCTAGTTCATGTGTGACTCTTTCGTCACAGTTTCCTTATCTATGAAATAGGAATGATAATACAGTAGTTTTTAGAATTAAATGAGTATCTGTAAAGCATTCAGAATAGTACACAGCACTAAAAAATAAGGTAGTAGTAAATACACTACACTAATTATAATAAGTATTATTACTCATTTGTCTTTTAAAGTTATTTAATTTGAACATTGGCATTTGTCAAGTTAGTTGGCTGAGCTGTTTAATTTTAAATTCATCTAGTACTTTAAGTCACATTACTCTTAATTTACCATTTAAAAATTCCACTATTAATACTTAGAAAAAGTATAGTAATCTCTTTAATTCAGGTATTACCAAACAAGCTCTTTATTCATACCTTGGGTATTAGAAACATTATTTTTCTTCAATTTTTTTTTTTTTTTTTTTTTTGGGGATGGGGTCTCTTTATGTTGCCCAGGCTGGTCTCAAACTCCTGGGCTCAAACAGTCCACCTGCTTCTGTGTCCCAAAGTGCTAGGATTACCTTTTTCTTATAAGAGATGTACTAATTACACTGTGTACTCAGTGGAGCTGAGCTAAGTGGTTTGGCTTCTGTTAAGAGTTTAGTAGCTGTTGAAGCTTCTACTGTTGGTGATTGGTTATATTTGGGGAAATGAGTAAATATAGCCAATTTATAATTTAATGGCTCACATAGGGGCCACTTTTGAGTTACACTAATAAATAGTCTGTAATTCTGTGTTTTAAAATTCTAGCTCCTTTCACAAAATATTTCTCTAGGCAGGCTAGGCTCAGTGGCTCACGCCTGTAGTCCCAGCACTTTGGGAGGCTGAGGCGGGTGGATCATCTAAGGTTTGGAGTTCGAGACCAGCCTGACCAATATGGTGAAACCCTGTCTCTATAAAAAATATATATATATTTCTTTAGGCTTTATAGACTTTAAAGTATAATTTTAAAATGAAGTGTCTTTCTTTTGAAAATAAAGGGTAATGAATTACTCTTTATCGATTTTGCATTATTTATTTTTAAGGTATAAAACCTTAAAATTCTGTAACACTTTACAATTCTGTAACACTTTGAAGCCCTCACAATGAGACCTCCCATTTTCAAGACTGGTGTGCTGCTGAAATGCCTTTTGCTTTCTCTCTCTTTTTTTTTCTTAATTAATTGTTTTGGATACATAGTAGGTGTATATATTTATGGGGTACATGAAATATTTTGATACAGGCATACAATGCATAATAGTCACATCAGGGTAAATGGGGTCTCCATCACATCAAGCATTTATCCTTCCTTTGTGTTATAAACAATCCAATTATACTCTTTTAGTTATTTTTAAATGTACAATAAATTATTGTCAACTGTAGTCACCCTGTTGTGCTACCAAATACTAGATCTTATTCTGTCTATATTTTTGTACCCATTACCCATCCCCACTTAAACCCTCACCCACCACTCCTGCCCCTTTCTAGCCCCTGGTAACCATCTTTCTACTGTCTCCATGAGTTTAGTTGTTTTAATTTTTAGCTCCTGCAAATAATTGAGAACATGCAAAGTGTGTCTTTCTGTGCCTGGCTTATTTCACTTAACGTGGTGACCTCTAGTTCCATCCATGTTGTTGTAAATGTCAGGATCCATTCTTTTTTATGGCTGAATAGTATTCCATTGTGTATGTGCCACATTTTCTGTATCCATTCATATGTTCCTTCTAAATCTTGGCTGTTGTGAATAGTGCTGCAGTAACACGGAGTGCAGATACCTCTTTGGTAAACAGATTTCCTTTCTGTTGGGCATGCTGGGTCACATGGTAGTTCTATGTTTAGTTTTTTGAGGAGCCTCCAAACTTCTCCTTAGTGATTGTACTGATTTACATTCCTACCAACAGTGTACAGGGGTTCCCTTTTCTCCATATCCTCACCAGCATGTGTTATAATATTCTGTCTTTTGGATTAAAGCCATTTTAACTGGGGTAAAATGATATCTCATTATAGTTTTGATTTGCATTTCTCTGGTAATTATGTATATGAGCACCTTTTCATATACCTGTTTGCCATTTGTATGTCTTCTTTTGAGAAATATCCAGCTCTTTCACCTGTTTTTAAATCAGATTTTTTTTCCTGTAGAGTTATTTGAGCTCCTTATCTATTCTTATTATTAATTTCTTGTCAGATAGGTAGTTTGCAAATATTCTCTCCCATTCTGTGGGTTGTCTCTTCACTTTGTTGATTGTTTATTATGCAGTAGCTTTTTAACTTGATGTGATTCCATTTGTCCATTTTTGCTTTGATTGCCTGTGCTTATGGGATATTACTCAGGAATGTTCCACAAAGAAATTTTTGCCCAGTTCAGTGTCCTGGAGAGTTTCCCCAATGTTTTCTTCTTGTAGTTTCATAGTCTGAGGCCTTAGATTTAACTCTTTAATCCATTTTGACTTGATTTTTTGTACATGGCAAGATATAGGGATCTAGTCTCATTCTTCTGCATATGGATATCCAGTTTTCACATACCATTGATTGAAGAGACTATCCTTTCCCCAGTCTTTGTTCTTGGCACTTTTGTTGAAATTGAGTTAATTGTAGATGTATGATTTGTTTCTGAGTTCTGTATTCTGTTCCATCAGTCTCTATGTCTGTCTGTATACCAGTATCATGTTGTTTTGGTTACTACAGCCCTGTAGTATATCTGAAGCCAGGTATTGTGATTTCTCCAGTTTTGTTCTTTTTGCTTAGGATAGCTTTGGCTATTCTGGGTCTTTTGTGGTTCCATGTAAATTTTAATATTTTTCTATCTCTATGAAGAGTGTCGTTGGTACTTAGATAGGGATTGCGTTGGATCTGTAGATAGCTTTGGATAGTATGGACATTTTAACAATATTTGTGCTTCCAATCCATGAACATGGAACATCGTTCCTTTTTTTTATGTCCTATTCAATTTCTTTTAAAGAGCTTTTTTACTGCATTTTTTTTTATTTTGGTAGAATTCGAAGTTACACTAATACCACTGGTCATGAAGTTACAATTTAGACTACAACGTTATCATTTTAGAAGATAATGATATGCAAGATTTTATGCAAAAGGTATTGGAAAGTTGACTGGATGTTAGCATGTGGGCAAATCTCACACTGCTAGTGGGAGGGATATTGGTCAACTAATTTGCAGAGAAATTTGATAATATTGAAAAAAGTCGAAAACATATATGCTCTGTGACCCAGCAATTATACTTTTACATGTAATATACCTAGAGAAACATGTACATATACCTAGATGCATATGTACAAACATTTGTTTCAGTGTTTCTAATAGTGTAATATTAAGAATGACTCATATATCCGTCTTTAGAGGAATCAGTACATAGAATCCAATATAATCATGATGGGATACTATATAGGAGATAAAATGAATAAATTCAATATGTGTGTCAGTGTACATAAATCTCAAACACACATGCACGCACACACACACGAAACAGAAATGACTGGAGGGAAAATACACGTTAAATTAATGATAGTGGTTGCCTTGGTTTGTGGGAGGGGCATGGGAGAGGACCAGGACTTAGGAGCAGAATAAAGGGAACTGCACCTTTACATGTAATATTTTATTTTCTTTATATTAAAAAATCTGAAGCAGATATGGTAAAGTTTGTCCTTATAAATTCCAAATATATTGATATAATATTATGTGATGTATTTTCTGAATTTTTACATGTTTATAAAATTTTTCATTTTGTAAACATTTTTAAAGTTCCCTGGTTTAATTTTAGAATTAAACTTTGTGATATTATAAAGTATATACTGAAAGAAAGATAATGTTTGATCCTTTTTTCCATTTCTAGTAAACCCCTAGATAATGCCAGTAAGCTTGCACAGCTTATTGAAAAAAAGCTTGAAGACTACTATAAGATTGATGAAAAGAGCCTAATAAAGGTAATGTATGCAAGGGAAATAGTAACTATGCATAAAGTCTGTCTTTTTTCTTTATAAGCCAAAGAAATTTCTTCATTCATTTTCTAGTGTTGATTTGGCAGCCATTAACATAGATCTCCAATACTGATTTGAGAATCATTAACATACACAACTGTGGAAACCTTAATAGATGGTATGGTTTAAAGGAGAATCAGTTAACTAATGAATTTTGAAGTCAACCCTGTGTCCAAATCTAGTTCTGCCATTTAATTCATAGTTAATGTCTATTGGGGCAAGTTACGTAACTTCTATGTAACTACATTTTCTTTTCTATAAAATGGGGATAATAAGAGAGTACCTATTTTAAAAGTTATGATTAAATGAGTTAATACATGCAGAGTCCTTAGAATAATGCTTGCCAATGAGTAAACATTTAATAAATGTAGGAATTCCTGTTATTACTAGCTCTGTGACCTTGAGTTTGTTTTTCTATCTATGAAGTAGATGAAATAATATATACCTTGCTTGGCGGTCTGAGGATTAAGTTAGCATGTAAGTATTTGGCACCAATAGGAATTAAATACATGGCAGTTATTATCATCTTATGGCAATAATATAATCAAAGACTAAGGTTGAAATCTGGGAAATACTAGTATTTACATGTGGGTGACAGAATGAAGAGCTTGAGGAGACTGATGGAGTTGGTGCCATAGGCTAGGAAGCGGTATTACAGTAGCTGGAGGATGAAGAAAAGGAACTGTTGCTAGTTTAGAAGAGGAGTTGTGCCAGGAAACTACCAATTACAATACTGTGTAATAAGTAGAATGAAAGAAGAATGCACGGAGTATAATGGGAATATAGTCTCGGGCTTAGCTTCTAAACTGGAGTGCTGGAAGGCATCTCAAGAGGAAGAGGCCCTTGGGCTTGAAGAATGAGTATAACCTGATAAAAGAAGGAGTTTATTGCATAGAAAACAGGATTCTTCCGGTAGAGGCAATAGAGAAAAAGGCAAAATCCATAATTTAAACAATATGGCTGGAATGGAAAATATAAACTTAGATATTAGGTTAGTTACCTTAAAAGTTACTGTTTTTGGTTTGGAGGCCTAGTGAAGGCTGTTATTCTGGTTGTAGTTTAGAAGACAGAATGGCTTAGTACACATAGTAGATAGTGAATAAATGTTTATGGAATGAAGAGATATACAGTCGAATGTCCCTTTAGTCGTTTATGTTTTCAGTGGAAAAAGAGTAAAATCCACAAAAATTAAACTTTTCCTTTCCATTCTCTCTGCCTGGAAAATTAATCATCATTCAAATACTTGCTACCTTTCTTTATTCAGGAACACCTGATAAAGTGTCACCTCATTTTTGAAGTCTTTCCTGGCTCTTCAGGCCAAGTGATGCTTCCTTCCACATGCTATCATAAGCCCTAAGCCTGCTAAAGAACTTATATTGCACTTTTTCCTATTTATATTTCTGAAGATTCCTAGCTTACATTTTTGAGGGCTTACTGTGCTGTGTTTCATGGTATGATTATATTTAATCTTTACAATAATCTTATAAGGCAAAGATTCTGTAATTGTATTTCATTTTACAAAGAGAATACTGGCATATAAACAGGCTAAGCATTTTGTCCAAACTTGTACTGCAAGAATGTGGTCAAGACTGGACTCAAATTCAGACCTAGTTGATTCAGAGGCTGTGCTCTAAACCACCATATTATACTGTCTCAAAATTTAATTAAATGAGTATGCTTAACTTTAAAATATTTTTTAAATCTAGCCTATATAATTTACCTGTTATATGTAACTAAATAGGAAATGTTTGTATAATGAGCTGTAGTTACCTGTTACTGCTTCAAATAATCCAAAGAATTTATTACTTTTTAAAATGAAGTATGAAAAATATTGACATTAACAATAAATTTTTCCACACTGTTATTCACTGTTTAGTGATTAGTGATATTTGTGAATTAATTATAACAAGGCTTTCTTTGTGATTTATCATCTTAGTTTGCATCAATACAGTCTTTTAATGTAGCACAATGGTTATGCTGTTGGAGCAGACCTGTGTTTGAATCTCCATTCTGCCTCTTAGTACCTGTGTGATTTAGGCAAGTTACTTCATTTCAGGCTGCAATGCCCTCGTGGTGTACTGGAGATAATAATACTTGTCTCACAGGGTTAGTAAAAGAATTAAATGAAATAATCCATGTATTTTTGTTTAGTAAAATGTCCAATACATAGAACTCAGATCGTAGCTACTATTCATAATTTATATCAGTTTTCGTGCTTTTGGAACTGAATTCTTAAGAAAATAGATTTAGTGCAAACAAAATGTTACTTTTTTAAAAGGAATTTTCAGGCTGTTATACAGTTGTCCCTTGGTAAACACAGAGGAGGGAAGGATTGGTTTCAGTACCTCCTGTGTATACCAGAATCCACGCATTCTTAAGTCCTACAGTCAGCCCAGCAGAACCCATATATCTGGAAAATCAGACCTTCATACATGCAGATTTCACATCCTGAGAATACTGTGTTTTCTATTTGTATTTGGTTGAAAAAACTCTAAGTGTGCCCACACAGTTCAAACCCATGTTATTAAATGTATCCTCTTACTCTAGTTATTTACTTTAGTTATGTAGTCTTCATTTTTTCTCTCTTGTGCTACTCAGATTTATCTTTGTTTTATTATAACTTCATGTTCTTAAGACAACCATTCGTTTTGTTTTGTTGTATGTTTTTGGTAGGGAAAAGGGACAGAACTTAGGAAAAGGCTGCTTTGTATTCTAAGATATTGAAAATACGTTCACCCTAAGAAATTGAAGCGCTTAAGATTATTTTATCTTGTTATTCTAGGGTAAAACTCATTCACAGCTCTTAATAATTGATCGTGGCTTTGATCCTGTGTCCACTGTCCTGCATGAACTGACCTTTCAGGCAATGGCATATGATCTACTACCAATTGAGAATGATACATACAAGCAAGTATAACTTGAAGGGCATATAAAGGGCATATACAAACAGGATAGAATATGAGCATTTAATGATTTATATAGGCATCAGAAATCTGAAAGCCCCTGTAACCTTTTCTATTCAGTGACTATCCTTCTCTTATTCCTACAGTTATAGTCTTTGACAGATGTGTTGACTTTGTAAGTTAAAGCATAATTTGATTGCTTTGGAGCAGTTTTGGTGTGTTTGCTTCCTTAACGATGTTACAACAGAGCTACATTTAAACACATGAAATTTGGGCCTTTTACTCATGTTAAAAGTGAATACCAGGCTCACTATCATATTTATTGAAGTAGAAACCATATTCAAAATTGTTAGGCTATAATTATTCTGAATCATGCATTCAAAAGTATACGTGTCTTATCAACGTAGTGTATTTTAAAAGATCAGAACACTAGAAAACTAAATAGTATGGCTATTGAAAACAGCAGGCATAGTTTTACCATTTTGGTACTTTTTACTGAGTTAATCTTGGCATAAACATATTTATTTTAAAAGTAATGTCAAATAAAACAAATGAAAAATGAAATAGTTTTTCTATCAAGGAATCACCTTACTGCATCTCTGTCTCATTCATTTATGGGTGTGCATATGTATTACGTACATTACAGATGTTATTTGATAGGATTTTTAAATACAAACTAGTATTTGTCAGCTAAGATTTACTGCTTGAGTACAGTAGTAAAAATGAAAATTAGTTTTCTGAAATTTTATGTTTAATTTGGTAGTTTTATTAGATTAACATATAGACACATGATAGTTATAATAGTTTTTTCTTAAATATTGTTAAAATTTGTATTTTCTATTGTATTTTTATTTGCATTCTGGTTGAATCTTGGTTTCTGAGTTTTTCTCTGTATTATCTGTGTTAATATTAGATAACATAGCTATTTTTCTAAAAGTTATTTTAAGCAGTTTATTCAGGGGGGATATTACTTAATCTCTGTTACCCTTTAGATCTGTAAACCTGCATTGCTCAAGAGATTTTGAAGAGAATTAATAAAACAATGGATAGTAAAGGATTTAGTTCCAGGCCATAGATATAAATTTTAGGTATTTCTAACCTAATATTTAAGATATGTATTTCTTTAGGTTCTCTGACAAGCAAAGCAAGTTTTAATTTTTTAAAGTAGAGATTTATTTTTTTAAAAGCCACTATACCGCCTTCTTTCTGAATCAAAGTTCAGAGATAAGAATTAGATGGGAGTAAAGCTCCCTGTGGTTTGTGCTCCATTACAGTTTTGTTTCGTTTTTGAGACAGAGTCTTGCTCTGCTGCCCAGGCTGGAATGCTGTGGCATGGTCTTGGCTAACTGCAGCCTTCGCCTCCCGGGTCAAGTGATTCTCTTGCCTCAGCCTCCCGAGTAGCTGGGATTACAGGCACTTGCCACCATGCCCAGCTGATTTTTGTATTTTTAGTAGAGATGAGGTTTTGCCATGTTGGCCAGGCTAGTCTCGAACTCCTGACCTCAGGTGATCTGCCTGCCTTGGCCTCCCAAAGTGCCAGGATTACAGGGGTGAACTACCACACCCAGCCTCCATCACAATTTTTTTTGGAAACAGAATACAAAGCAGGAAGCCCTTAAGGGTCCAGATTCAAGTTTTCATATTGGTGACCTCTTTAAATTTTACTTTTTTTGGGCGGGGGTGCACAGAGTCTCCCTTTGTCGCCCAGGCTGGAGTGCAGTGGCTCGATCTTGGCTCACAGCAGCCTTCATCTCCTGAGTTCAAGCAATTCCTGGCCTCAGCCTCCCAAGTAGCTGGGACTGCAAGTACGCACCACTGTGCCCAGCTAATTGTTGTATTTTTAGTAGAGATGGGATTTTGCCATGTTGGCCAGGCTGGTCTCAAACTCCTGGCCTCAAATGATCCACCTTCCTTGGCCTCCCAAATAAATTTAGTCTTAAAAAGGGATATTCATCTCCTGAGTATTGTCAGGCTTGCTACTCTTATCTTAATTTACAGATCACTTATAAGTCAAAGGTATTGTATAAGAACGAAGTGATATTTTAAATGACAAAAGGGGTTTCATCCTTAGTACTGTAGCCTTATATAATTGAGCACAGCGATTCTGTCTTTGGACATCTGTAATCTACACAGGTGGATGTTTTAAAGATTGATGTATAATTTGGGAGATTTTAGAAATGATTATATTCATATAGCAGAAGTCTACATGTATTCTTGGTAGTTCAGAGCTAGGAAAACTCAGTGCAGTCCTTCCTGATCTTGACTCAGGAAATCAGTAGTTCCAAGGATGATTAGGACTTCTCTAGTTCCAAAATTGGAAGGAGGGTGTCTGCATAAAAAGATAAAGGGAATCAGGAGGCCCATTTTGAGTAGCTTCATGAACCCCTTAAATTGTTGCTCACTTCAGTAGAACTCATTAAAGCTGTCACAATTTTTATAGCTTACATGTTTTTTTCCTCTCATTTCTTTTCTCATTCTGTAAAGGAGGTGTGGTTATAGGATTGAGGAAGAATAAAGAAACAGATGATATATGTTTGTGAATTTTGTACCAATTCTGAAACACCTTCAGTATTTAATAGGTTATATTGGGGATGATATTCCTGTTCTTATTTTTTCTTTTCTTTTTTAAGGCAGAGTCTCACTGTGTTACCCAGGCTGGAGTGCAGTGGTGCGATCTCGGCTCACTGCAAACTCCGCCTCCCTGGTTCAAGCAATTCTTCTGCCCCAGCCTCCAGAGTAGCTGGGATTATAGGCATGTGCCACCACATTCCACTAATTTTTTGTATTTTTTGTAGACATGGGGTTTCACCATGTTGGCCAGGCTGGTTTTGAATTCCTGACCTCAAGTGATCTGCCCACCTCAGCCTCCCAAAGTGCTAGGATTACAGGCGTGAACCACCGTGCCCGGCTGATATTCCTGTTCTTAATGAAGGTTTGATCATTGTACTGTGGGTTATTAGCACATCAAAACAGTGTTTTAGGCAATTAGAACACAAATCGTTAGTATATTCAGTCTTGTTCTTAAAGTCAATTGTAGGACATTGAATTTTTGCTTTATAAGGTACAGTTTTGCTGAATTAAAACTCTATAATAATGACACCTACACCTAACATTTGAAAATGTCTTGGTAGGCTTAGCACTTTTATTTTTAATGTAAGGATAGCAATATGCCATAGTTTTGAGTAGGTATTCATTACCCTCCTAAAATAGTGGATTGTACTTTTCAGTTTCTTGAATGTGTTTTGAAATTGTTGTTTGTAAAAATACTTCTTTTGTTTTGGAGGGAAAAAATCCAAAAGTTTTAGTGTTTCTGTCTACTTGTAGATATAAAACAGATGGAAAAGAAAAGGAGGCCATCCTTGAAGAAGAAGATGACCTCTGGGTTAGAATTCGACATCGGCATATCGCAGTTGTGTTAGAGTATGTGAATCTATTTTAATTTTTATTCCATATTTTTTAGACACTATGTGATAGTACATTTTGTAACCTTAAAATAGTTCTGTAAAGAATTACATCTTAGAAATTTAAAGAATTCTCTCACAATTTGACAGGGAAATTCCCAAGCTTATGAAGGAAATTTCATCAACAAAGAAAGCAACAGAAGGAAAGGTAAGAGTCTTACTTAACTTTCAAAATAAGAGTGAAGGTGAATTTTAAAGTTTGTTTAAAATCTTTATTTTATTTTTTTATTTTAGGAAAGTTCTAACACAGAGGTAGAGAATGAACTCCTACATTCCCATTGCCTAGTTTCAGTAGTTAACGTTTTGTCTGTCCTACTTCATTAAAGTTTTGTTTTGTTTTGTTTTGTTTTTTGAGACAGAGTCTTACTCTGTCACCCAGGCTAGAGTGCAGTTGCACCATTTCGGCTCACTGCAACCTCCACCTCCCAGGCTCAAATGATTCTTTTGCCTCAGCCACTCAAGTAGCTGGGATTACTTGAGTACCACCACGCACGGCTGATTTTTGTATTTTTAGTAGTGATGGAGTTTTACCTTGTTGGCCAGGCTGGTCTTGAACTTCAGGCCTCAAGGGATCTGCCCACCTCAGTGCTGGGATTACAGGTGTGAACTACCATGCCTGGCCCTAAAGTTTATTTTAAGACCGTTTAGTCAATTTTATCAATGCATTGTTGGGATTTTACATTGAGATCTAACTTATAAGTAAAACACACAAATCTTAAATGTATACTAATAACTTTTACTTATATATACACTTGGAACCACCACCTAAATCAAGATACAGAACATTTTCATCATTCCAGAATATTTCCTCTTGTCCTTTCCCAGTCAGTACCCATCCAGCCAAAGGAAAACTCTATTCTAATTTTCATCCCCAGAGATCCTGTTCTTGAACTTCACATAATGAGATTCACCTGTGTTACATATTTTAGTAATTCTTTTTCATTTGTGTATAGTAGTAATACCATTATATAAATATACAACAGTTTGTTCATCTTGTCTCCCTTTGATGGACATTTAGTTTGTTTTCAGTTTGGGGTTATTATGAACAAAGCTGCTATGGATTTTTTTGTATATATCATTTGTTGGACATACACACATATTCTCTTGGGTATAGGTTATAGGGTATTAAACCTATAAGTTAAGCTTTAATAGGTAATGCCAAAAGTTTTACAAAGTGTTTGAACTGATGTACATCCCCATCAGCAATAATTGAGTGTTCTAGTTGCTCCATATTGTCACCAACACTTGATACATTCTTGTTTTTATTTTTAGTAAGAATTTTCGTTACATGAGGTGGTATCTTATTGTGGTTTTAATTTTAATTTCTCTGATGTTCTTCTGCATGTTGGCCATTTGAATATTCTGTTTTGCGAAGTGCCCATTGAAGGTCTTTTGTCCATTTTTAATTGAGTTGTCTGTTCTTCTTACTGATTTATAGAAGTTATTTTCTGGATATGAATCCTATCCATGTATTTATGTATATATATATATATCTCTTTTGATAAACAGAAGATCTCAATTTTAATGAAATCTAGTTTAGCAATTTATTTCTTTTATAGTTTCTCTGTGTCCTAGGTAAGAAGTCTTGGCTTATCCTGAGGTCATTAACGTATTCTCATTTTCTTCAGGAAGGTTGATCATTTTAGCTTTTACACTTAAGTCCATAATTCACTATATTCGTCCATTCTCATGCTGTCATGAAGAAATACCTGAGACTCGGTAATTTATAAAGAAAAGAGGTTTTAATTGACTCATAGTTCCACATGGCTGGGGAGGCCTCAGGAAACATACAATCATGGCAGAAGGCACTGCTTCACTGCTGCAGGAGGGAAAATGAGCACTGAGCAAAGTGGAAAGCCCCTTATAAAACCATTAGATCTTGTGTGAACTCAGTGTCACAAGAAGAGCATGGGGCAAACTGCCCCCATGATTCAGTTATCTCCACCTAGTCCTGCCCTTGGCACGTGGGGATTATTACAGTTCAATGTGAGATTTGGGTGGGGAAACAGAGCCAAACCATATCATTCCATCCCTGGTCCCTCCTATATCTCATCTCCTCACATTTCAAAACACAGTCATGCCATCAAAGTCTTAACTCATTCCAACATTAACCCTAAAATCCAAATATCGTCTGAGATAAGGCAAGTCCCTTCAGCCTATGAGCCTATAAAATCAGAAACAAGTTAGTTACTTCCTAGATACAATGGGGATACAGGCATTGGGTAAATAAACCTGTTCCAAATGGGAGAAATTAGCCAAAACAAAGGGGCTACAGGCCCCATGCAAGTCCAAAATCCAATAGAGCGATCATTAAATCTTAAAGTTTCAAAATGCTCTCCATATTTCACATCCAGGTCATGCTGATGTAAGAGGTGGGCTCCCATGGTCCTGGGCAGCTCTGCCCCTGTGGCTTTGCAGGGTATATATCCCCTCTCCCAGCTGCTTTCATGGGCTAGTGTTGAGTGTCTACAGCTTTTCCAGGCACATGGTGCAAGCTGTTGGTGGATCTACTATTCTGGGTTCTGGGGGATGGTGACCCTCTTCTCATGACTCACTAGGCAGTGCCCCAGTGGAAACTCGGTGTGGAGGTTCCAACCCCACATTTCCCTTCTGCACTACCCTAGCAGAGGGTCTCCATGAGGGCTCCACATGTGCAGCAAACTCCTGCCTGGACATCCAGACATTTCCATACATCCTCTGAAATCTAGGCAGAAGTTCCAAAACCTCAGTTCTGACTTCTGTGCACCCTGTAGACCCAACACTACATGTAAGCTGCTGGTTTTCACCGTCTGAATCAATGGCCTGAGCTCTACATTGGCCCCTTTTAGCCACAGCTGGGATATTGGGTACCAAGTCTCAAGACCACACAAAGCAGCAAGCCCCTGAGCCTGACCCACAAAACGATTTTTTCCTCCTAGGCCTCTGGACCTGTGATGGGAGAGGCTGCCATAAAAGTTTCTTACATGTCCTGGAGACATTTTCCCCATTGTCTTGGTGATTAACATTTGGCTCCTTGTTTCTTTTGCAAATGTCAGCAGCCAGCTTGAATTTCTCCCCAGAAAATGAGTTTTTCTTTTCTATCACATCATCAGGCTGCAAATTTTTCAAACTTTTATGTTTTGTCACCTCTTGGAACACTTTGCTGCTTAGAAATTTCTTCTGCCAGATAACCCTAAATCATCTCTCTCAAGATGAAAGTTCCACAGGTTTCTAGGGCAGGGGCAAAATGCCACCAATCTCTTTGCTAAAGCATAGGAAGAATCACCTTTGCTCCAGTTCCCAAGAAGTTTCACATCTCCATCTGATACTGCCTCAGCCTGGACTTCATTGTTTATATTACTGTCAGCATTTTGGGCAAAAATCCATTTTGGGCAAAGCCTTTCAAAAATCTATAGGAAGTTCCAAACTTTCCCACATTTTCCTGTCTTCTTCTGAGCTCCCTAAACTGTTCCAGCCTCTGCCTGTTACCCAGTTCCAAATTTGCTTCTACATTTTCGGGTGTCTTCACAGCCACACCTCACTCCTGGCACTAATTTACTATATTAGTCCATTCTTCATGCTTTTATGAAGAAATACCTTAGACTGCGTAATTTATAAAGAGATTCAGTTGACTCACAATTCCACATGGCTGCAGAGGTCTCAGGAAACTTACAATCATGGTGGAAGACACCTCTTTACAGGGTGGCAGGGGAGAGAATGAATGCCAAGTAAAGGGGGAAGCCCCTTATAAGACCATCATATCTCATGAGAGCTCACTCACTATCACAAGAACAGCATGGGGGAAACTGCCCTCATGATTCAGTTATCTCCACCTGGTCCTACACTTGACACATGGGGATTATTACAATTCAAGGTGAGATTTGGGTGGAGACACAAAGCCAAACCATGCCATTCAGTCAAATTAATTTTGGTGTATGATGTGAGGTAAGGGTCTAGGTTCATTTTATTTCGATACGCATATCTGATTACTCAAGCACTGTTTGTTGTAAAGACTGTCCTTTCACCATTGAGTTGCAGTGATGCATTTGTTGTAAATCAAATGACCATAAATGTGTGGGTCTGTGGATTCCATGTTCTTTCCCGTGATCAATTTGTCTATCCTTGTACCAAGACCACACTGTCTTAACTACTGTATCTTTGTATTAGTTTTGAAATTTGGTAGTATAAGTCTTCCAGCTTAGTTCTTCAAGATTGTCTCAGCTGTTCACAACCTTTGTCTTTTAATACAAATTTTAGATTCTGCTTGACAATTTCAACAAACATTTAGCTGAAATTTTGATTGGGATTACATGAATCTGTACACCAACTTGGGAAGAACTAACAAAAACATTGAGTCTTCTGATCCATGAACATAAAATATAGCTCTGTTTATGTAGGTGTTAATTTATCTCAGCCACATTTTATAATTTTCATTTTAGTTGTATTACACGTTGTTCTTTGATTATTTCTAGATATTTTATTTTTTGGTGTTATAAGTGGTATTTTTAAAATTCTATTTTACTTTATTAGTATATAAAATGTAAGTGGTTTTTGTGTATTCACCTTGAATCTGGTGACCTTGCTAAATTTATTTTTTAATTCTAATACTTTGTTTATAGATTGGCTTTTTTGTTTGTTGTTTTTAAGAGATGGGAACTCTGTTGGCCAGGCTAGTCTCAAAGTCCTGAGTTCAAGCAATCCTCCCACCTTAGCCTCCCTAGTAGCTGGGACTACAGGCAGGTTCCAGTGCACTTAGCTGGATTTTTTTATATACACAGTAATATCATCTGTGAATAAAGAAAGTTTAGTCTCTTCTAAATTAATTTTCCAACATTGTCCAAAGGAGAGAATACAGTCATGAGTTCTTAGTTTCTGTTTGGGCAAGTAAATTCCCTTCCTCATCCCTCTTTTCCACTTAGCACTAGAGACAGAAACTAAAAACCATGGCTTCAGGCTGCAAAAAGCTGAAAACAGAACAGAACAACAACTAAATAAGGCGGGTTAGACAAGCTTGTCATACATTTTAAATGTTTTTCTTAGTAGTTAATACCTCCTGGTTCTGGCTAATATCTCCAGTAAAACATAAAATCAGACTGTTGATAATGAGCATCCATGTCTCATTTCCAGCCTTATGGGAAATGAATTCAATATTTCATCATTAAGTATTATGTTAGTTTTTAGGTAGTTTTAGTCTTTTATCAGATTAAAGATGTTCCTTTCTATTCTGAGTTTGCCAACAGGTTTCCTTTTTTTTTTCTGTTTCTTTTTGTTGTTGTTGTTGTTGTTGTTGTTGTTGTTGTTGTTGTTTTAAGAGACAGGGTCTTGCTTTGTCACCCAGGCTGGAGTGTGGTGGTGCAGCCTCAACCTCCTGGGCTCAAAGGATCCCCCCACCTCAGGCCCCCAAGTAGCTGAGACTGCAGTCATGTGCCACCACACCCGGCTAACTTTTTTGTGTTTTTAGTAGAGATGGAATTTCACCATATTGCTCAGGCTGGTCTCAAACTCCTGAGCTCAGGCAATAGGCATGCCTCAGCCTCTCAAAATGCTGGGATTACAGGCACGAGCCACCACACTCGGCCTGTTTCTGTTTTCTTTTAATCTGGAAAATTCGACGTTGTATTTCATCAAAGGCATTTTGATACTATCTTTTTTTGTCCTTTATTCCTTTAATGTGATGAATTACTTTTATTGACTTATTAACATAAAAGTAACCATTTCTAGAATAAACTGCACTTGATCATGATGCATTATCCTTTTTTCTCTATCACTGGGTTTTGTTTGCTAGTATTTTGCTTTAGAATGTTTGCTTCTATATTTATGCGAAATATTTTTCTGTAGTAGTCCCCTTTTGTAATGTTCTTGTCAGATTTTAACAGCAAGATTATTTTGGTCTTATGAATTGTGATCCACACACTGTCATTTCATTCTCTTAAAGAGTTTTATGTAAGATTGCTATTACTTGTTGTATTGCTGCTTGAAAGAATTCACCATTGAAGCAGTTCAGCCATGGAGATTTCTTTATGGGGAAGGTTTTTATTATAATTAATTATAAGTTATTTAATGGATACAGAACTATTTAACTTTTCTTTCTTACATTAGTTTTGGGATATCTCATTTTTCAGGGAATTTGTCTAGTACATCTAAATTGTGAAATGTCCTCTTATCCTTTTGATACGTATAGACTCTGTAGTTAGATTTTATTTACTAATCTTGATATTGTTACTTTGCTTATTCTCCTGTATGTTATTAATATCCCCTACAGGCCGGCTGTGGTGGCTCACACCTGTAATCCCAGCACTTTGGGATGCCAAGACAGATGGATCACCTGAGGTCAGGAGTTTGAGACCAGCCTGGGATTTCACATGGTGAAATCCCATCTCTATTTTAAAAATACAAAAATTAGCCAGGTTTAGTGACGCATGCCTGTAATCCCAGCTAGTCAGGAGGCTGAGACAGGAGAATTGCTTGAACCTGGGAGGCAGAGGTTGCAGTGAGCGAAGATGGTGCCACTGCATTAACAAAAGAGTGAGACTCTGTGTCAAAAAGAGAAAAAAATCCCCTACATATGTTATTAATATTTCAAAGAACCAACTTTTGACTTTGTTGATTTTCACTCTTGTATTTTTATGTTAGTTGATTTTTACTCAAGTTTTATTTCCTTCCTTCAGTTTTCTTTGTTTTAAATCAAGCTTGTCCAACCTATGGCCCACAGGCCACATATGGCCCAGAACGGCTTTGAATGTGGCCCAACACAAATTTGTGAACTTTCTTAAAACATTATGAGATGTTTTTGTGATTTTTTTTTTTAACCTCATCAGCTATTGTTAGTGTATTTTATATGTGACCCAAGACAGTTGTTCTTCCACTGTAGGGCCCAGGGAATCCAAAAACTTGGACACTCCTGGTTTAAATTTTTTCTTCTAGCTTCTTGAGTTAGAGTTTTAGAACATTGATTTCCAACCTTTATTCTTTACTATTGTATATATTTTATAGTAATTTCCTTCTCAAACTTAGCTGCATCCCACGAGTTTGGGAATAACTTATTTACATTCAGTTCTAAACATTTTCTAACCTTTATTGTGATTTCTTCTTTGACCAATGTGTTATATAGGAAATGTGTTTTTAAATTTCAAAGCATTTGGGAATTTTCTAGTTATCTTTCTGTTACTGAGTTGTAATTTAATTATAAGTGGTCAGAGAATATGCACTATATGACATCAGTCTTTTAAAATATGTTAAGACTTGATTTATGGGGCTGGGCATGGTGGCTTATGCCTGTAATCCCAGCATAATAATGTCTGTAATCCCAAGCTTATGCCTGTAATCCCTGCCTTTGAGAGGCTAAGGCCGTCAGATCAGATAAGGCCAGGAGTTCAAGACCAGCCTGGCCAACATGGAGAAACCCCATCTCTGCTAAAAATAGAAAACTTAGCCATGTGTGGTGGCACATACCTGTGGTTCTAGCTACTCAGGAGACTGGGCAAGACTCTGTCTCAAAAATAATAATAATAAATTTGATTTCTGACCTAGCATATGATATATTGGTAAATACCTTATGTGTACTTGAAGGAAATAAAAATTCTATGCGTCAGTTAAATAAAGATAGTTAATCATGTTCAAATCTTCTCTTTCTTTTCTGATTTTTTTTGGCCTGCTTTTTCTGTCAGTTATTAGAAGTGGCATATTAAAAACTCTGATTATGACTGTGAATTAGTCTGTTTTTCTTTAGTCCTTTCAACTTTCAAAGTTATAGTAACTGATAAAGCTATGTTAAGTTCATTATACATTTAACATAGCTATCTTTCTGTTGAATTTAGCCTTTTATCATCATAAAGTGTCCCTATTATTACTTGCAATATTTATTGTCTTGATGTCTACTTTGATTTGATTACTACTGTACCTTCTTTTTTTGTTAGTGTTTACATAGTACATCTTTTCCCATCCTTTACTTTCAACTACCTATGTCTTGATATTTAAAGTGTGCTTCTTTAAAAAAGCTTGTAGTTAGAAATAACTAAGATCAGAGCAGAATTGAAGGAGATAGAGACACAAAAAACCCTTCAAAAAATCAATAAATCCAGAAGCTGGTTTTTCAAAAAGATCAGCAAAATAGAACACTAGCCAGATTAATAAAAAAGAATAATACCAATAACAAGGGCAGAAGTTGAGGCTGCAATTAAGAGCCTACCACCCAAAAAAAGCCCGGGTCCTGATGGGTTCACAGCCAAATTCTACCAGACATAAAAGAGGAGCTGGTACCATTCCTTCTGAAACTGTTCCAAACAATCCAAAAAGAGGGAATCCTTCCCAAATCATTTTATGAGACCAACATCCTTATACCAAAACCTGGCAGAGACTCAGCAAGAAAAGAAAACTTCAGGCCAATATCCATGATGAACATAGATGCAAAAATCTTCAAAAAAATACTGGAAAACCGATTGCAACAGCACATCAAAAACCTCATCCACCATGATCAAGTAGGCTTCATCCTGGGGATGCAAGGCTGGTTCAACATACACAAATCTATAAATGTAATTCACCACATAAACAGAACCAAAGACAAAAACCATGTGATTATCACAGTTGATGCAGAGAAGGCCTTTGACAAAATTCAACAGCCCTTTATGCTAAAAACCCTCAATAAACTAGGTATCGATGGAACATATCTCAAAATAATAAAAGCTATTTACAACAAACCAACAACCAATATCATACTGAATGGGCAAAAACTGGAAGCATTTCCTTGAAATCTGGCACTAGACAAGGATGCCCTCTCACCACTCCTATTCAATATAGTATTGGAAGTTCTAGCCAGAGCAGTCAGGCAAGAAAAAGAAATAAAGGGTATTCAATTAGGAAAGGAGGAAGTCAGATTGTCTCTATTTGCAGACAACATATTTAGAAGACCCCATCGTCTCAGCCCAAATCTCCTGAAACTGATAAGCAACTTCAGCAAAGTCTCAGGATACAAAATCAATGTGCAAAAATCACAAGCATTCCTGTACACCAATAACAGACTTAAAGAGAGCCAAATCAAGAACGAACTGCCATTCACAATTGCTACAAAGAGAATAAAATACCTAGGAATACAACTAACAAGGAACATAAAAGACCTCTTCAAGGATAACTACAAACCACTGCTCAACGAAATAAGAGAGGACACAAATAGATGGAGAAACATTCCATGTTCATGGTTAGGAAGAATCAATATCGTGAAAATGGCCATACTGTCCAAAGTAATTTACAGATTCAATGCTATCCTCATCAAGCTACCAATAACCTTCACAGAACTAGAAAAAACCACCTTAAACTTCATATGGAACCAAAAGAGAACCCGCATAGACAAGTCAATTCTAAGCAAAAAGAACAAAGCTGGAGGCATCACACTACCTGACTTCAAACTATACTACAAGGCTACAGTAATCAAAACAGGATGGTACTGGTACCAAAACAGAGATATAGACCAATGGAACAGAACAGAGGCCTTGGAGACAACACCACACATCTACAACCATCTGATCTTTTACAAACCTGACAAAAACAAGCAATGAGGAAAGGAATCCCTGTTTAATAAATAGTGTTGGGAAAACTGGCTAGCCATGTGCAGAAAGCAGAAACTGGACCCCTTCCTGACACCTTACACTAAAATTAACTCGATGGATTAAAGACTTAAACATAAGAGCTAACACCATAAAAACCTTAGAAGAAAACCTAGGCAAAACCATTCAGGACATAGGCATAGGCAAGGGCTTCATGACCAAAACACCAAAAGCATTGGCAACAATAGCCAAAATAGACAAATGGGACCTAATCAAACTCCACAGCTTCTGCACAGCAAAAGAAACAGTCATTAGAGTGAATCGACAATCAACAGAATGGGAAAAAATTTTTGCAATCTACCCATCTGACAAAGGGCTAATATCCAGAATCTACAAAGAACTAAAACAGATATACAAGAAAAAAACAAATAAGCCCATTCAAAAGTGGGCAAAGGATATGAACAGACACTTTACAGAAGAAGACATACATGAGACCAACAAACATATGAAAAAATGCTCATCATCACTGGTCATTAGAGAAATGCAAATCAAAATTACATTGAGATACCATCTCACTCCAGTTAGAATGTTGATCATTAAAAAATCGGGAGACAACAGATGCTGGAGAGGATGTGGAGAAATAGGAACACTTTTACACTGTTGGTGGGAGTGTAAATTAGTTCAACCATTGTGGAAGACAGTGTGGTGATTCCTCAAGGTCCTAGAAATAGAAATTGCATTTGACCCAGCAATCCCATTACTGGGTATATATCCAAAGGATTATAAATTGTTCTACTATAAGGACACATGCACATGAATGTTCATTGCAGCACAGTTTACAATAGCAAAGACCTGGAACCAACCCAAATGCCCATCGATGATAGACTAGACAGGGAAAATGTGACACATATACACCATGGAATACTATGCAGCCATAAAAAACGATGAGTTCGTGTACTTTGTAGGGACATGGATGAACCTGGAAACCATCATTCTCAGCAAACTGACACAAGAACATAAAACCAAACACCACATGTTCTCACTCATAGGTGGGTGTTGAACAATGAGAACACATGGACACAGGGAGGGGAGCACTACACACTGGGATCTGTTGGGGGGAACTAGGGGAGGGACAGTGGGAGGGGTGGGGAGTTGGGGAGAGATAGCATGGGGAGAAATGCCAGATAAAGGTGAAGGGGAAGAAGGCAGCAAATCACACTGCCACATGTGTACCTATGCAACAATACTGCATGTTCTTCACATGTACCCCAAAACCTAAAATGCAATAAAAAATAAAAATTAAAAAAAAAAAAGAAATTACATAGCAACACAATAATACTGGGGAATTTCAATAGTCCACTGACAGCACTAGAAAGGTCATCAGGACAGAAAGTCAACAAAGAAAAAATGGACTTAAACTATGCCATCGAACAAATAAACAACAAATATTTATAGAACATTCTACCCCACAACTACAGAATATGCATTCTTTTCACCAGTACATGGAACATTCTCCAAGACAGACCATATGATAGGGCACAAAACAAGTCTCAATGTATTTAAGAAAACTGAAATCATATGAAGTATCTTCCAGAACACAGTAGAATAAAAATGGAAATTAGCTCCAAAAGGAACCCCCAAAACTATGCAAATTCTGCTCTTGAATGATCTTTGGGTCAACAATAAAATTGAGATGAAAACAATAAATTTTTTTTAAAAATTAAAACTTATTTGAACTAAATGATATCAGTAACATAACTTATCAAAACCTCTGGATACAGTACGAGGGGTGCTAAGTGGAAAATTCATAGCATCAAATGCCTACATCAAAAAGTCCGAGAGAGCACAAATAGGCAATCTATTGTCATACCTCAAGGAACTAGGGAAACAAGAACAAAACAAACCCAAACCCAGTAAAGAAAAGAAATAACAAAGATAAGGCAGAACTAAAAAAAAAATACAAAAGATAAAACAAAAAGCTGGTACTTTGAAAAGATAAACAAAATTGATAGACTTAGTGAGATTAACCAATAAAAGAAGAAAGAAGACCCAAATAAGCTCAAATAAAAATAAGTGGGAGATATTCAATACCACAGAAATTCAAAAGATCATTCAAGGCTACTATGAACACCTTTATGCACACAACCTGGAAAATCTAGAGGAGGTGGATAGATTCCAGGCAATACACAACCCTCTTAGACTAAATTAGGAAGATATAGAAACTCTGAACGGAACAATAAGCAATGAGATTGAAACAGTAACTTAAAAAATTACCAGCAAAATTAAGTCCAGGACCAGATAAACTGACAGCCAAATTCTATAACACATTTAAAGAATTTGTGCTAATCCTACCAATGCTATTCCAAAAGATAAAGAGGAAATCCTCCCTAAATCATTATATGAAGTCAATATTACCCTAATGCCAAAACCATGAAAAAACAACAAAAAAGGAAAACTACAGATTAATATCCCTGATGAACATGGATGCAAAAATCCTCAACAGAATACTAGCTAACCAAATCCAACAGCATATAAAAAGACAATACACCATGATCGAATGGGTTTCATACCACGGATGCACGGATGGTTTAACATTCACAAGTCAATAAATGAGATACATCACATAAACAGAATTAAAAACAAAAATCATATGATTATCTCAATAAATGCAGAAAAAGCATTTGACAAAATAGAGCAGCCTTTTATGATAAAAAACCCTCAGCAAAACTGTCATAGAAGGGACATACCTCAAAGCAATAAAAGCCATCTATGACAAACCTATAGCCAATATCATACTGAATGGTGAAAAGTTGGAAGCATTCCTAAAGAAATAGAACAAGACAAGGATGCCCACTTTCACCATTTCTATTCAGCATATTACTGGAAGTCCTAGACAAAGCATTCAGACAGAGAAAGAAATAAAGAGCATCCAAATCAGAAAAGAAGTCAAACTGTCACTGTTCACCAATGATATGATCACATACCTAGAAAATGCTAAAGACTCATCCAAAAAGTTTCTAGATCTGATAAATGAATTCAGCAAAGTTTCAGGATACAAAATCAATATACACAAATCAGTAGCACTGCTATACACCAATAATGACCAAGCTGAGATTCAAATCAAGAACCCAACCCCTTTTACAATAGCTGCAAAAACAAACCCCAAAATATTTAGGAGTATACCTAACAAAGGAGTCAAAACACCTCTACAAAGAAAACTACAAAACACTGCTGAAAGACATCACAGATAACACAAACAAACGGAAACACATCCCATGCTCATGGATGGGTAGAATCAATACTGTGAAAATGACCATATTACCAAAAGCTATCTACAGGTTCAATGCAATTCCCATCAAAATACAATCATCATTCTTCACAGAACTAGAAAAAAATATCCAAAAATTCATATGGAACCAAAAAAGAGCCTGCATAGCCAAAGCAAGACTAAGCAAAAAGAACAAATCTGGAGGTATCACATTACCCGACTTCAAACTCTTCTACAAGGTTATAGTTATGAAAAGAGCATGATACTTGTATAATAATAGGTGCATAAACCAATGGAACAAAACAGAGAATCCAGAAATAGATCCAAATACTTACAGCTAACAGATCTTCAACAAAGCAAACAAAAACATGAAGTGGGGCAAGAACACTCTATTCAGCAAATGATGCGGGATAATTGGCAAGCCACATGTAGAAGAATGAAACTGGATCTTCATTTCTTACCTTATACAAAAGTAAACTTAAGACAGATCAAAGACTTAAATCTAAGAGCTGAAACCATAAAAATTCTGTAACGTCAGAAAACCTATTCTAGACACTGGCTTAGGTGAAGAGTTCACAACCAAGAACCCAAAAGCAAATGCAACAATAACAACAAAAATAAATAAAGGGACCTAATTAAACTAAAAGGCTTTGGCAGAGAAAAAGAAATAATCAGCAGAGTAAACAGACAACGCACAGAATGGGAGAAAATATTCACAAACTATGCATCTGACAAAGGACTAACACCCAGAATCTATAAGGACCTCAAACAAACCAGCCAGATTTAAAAAATGCAATACCATGAAAGAGTGGGCAATGGACATCAATAGACAATTCTCAAAAGAAAATATACAAATGGCCAAAAAACGTATGAAAAAATTCTCAACGTCACTAATAATCAGGGAAATGCAAATCAAAACCACAATGACATACCACATTACTCCTGCACGAATGGCTATAATTAAGACAATCAAAACATAATAGATGTTGGCATGATGTGGTGAAAAGGGAACACTTTTACACCGCAGATGGGAACGTAAACTAGTACAACCATTACAGAAAACACTATGAAGATTCCTTAAAGAACTAAAAGTAGAACTACCATTCAATCCAGCAATCCTATCACTGGGTATCTACCCAGAGAAAAAGAAGTCATTATATGAAAAATACACTACACATGCATGTTTATAACAGCACAATTTGCAATTGCGAAAATATGGAACCAACCTAAATACCCATCAACCAAGTGGATAAAGAAACTGTGGTATATATACACCATGGAATAGTATTCAGCCATAAGAAGGAATAAACTAATGGCTTTTGTGCAACCTGAATAAAGTTGGAGACCATTATTCTAAGTGAAGTAACTTCAGAATGGAAAGCTGGTTATCTTAAGTTCTCACTTATAAGCTAAGCTTATGAGAACACAAAGGCCTAAGAATGATATACTGAACTTTGGGGACTCTAGGAAGGGTGGGATGGGGGTGAGGGATAAAAGACTACAAATTGGGTGCAGTGTACACTGCTTGGGTGACAGGCTCAACAAA
This sequence comes from Cheracebus regulus, assembly GCA_963574635.1. Lineage (NCBI taxonomy): Eukaryota > Metazoa > Chordata > Mammalia > Primates > Pitheciidae > Cheracebus > Cheracebus regulus. Next base: position 1,439 of record CAUYQU010016695.1, on the reverse strand, counting down.
ATTTCAGAAATCAGCACTAAAGAACTTATTCATGTAACCAAAAATGAACTCCTCCTCAAAAACTAGTGAAAATTTTTTAAGTTGTTAGGTAACTTTTTTTCCCCCATTTACAGACAGAAAAAAAAAATCACAGCTTAATAAGAAATAAAACTAGTTAGGAGCTAGAATTCACATTTCCAACTCCTAGTCTACATCCCCACAGCAGCACACACACGGCTCTGTCCCCATAGCCACATCTGACCTGAGAGAACCAGCAGCAAAGGCCATGTGCTGTGAGGGAGAAAAGGGATGCATATTCGATGCCTGCTTGAGATTCACTACTGCTCTGACTGGCTCAGCACACCAACAATGTCACCCAGCCCTATGTGGCCCAAAACACTGCCAGGAAGAGCCCAGATATCTCCAAAACCCACTTACTCTACTTGTTCTGACTTGAGAACCATTGGGGTATGCCTTCCCCTCAGGACTAAAGGTAGTTTCTGGCTGGCTTTGCCCAAGACATAGGCATAGTTTTCCTTTGCTATGGGCAGTAGTTCATCTCAACCAAATTTCCACCCATCAGGCTGCCAGAAATCCCCAATTAGGGTGAAAACCTTGTCAAGGCAGAACTACACAAAGGGGCCCATCCTAACTTGAATAACATATGCAGGAATATCATCTTAAATTATGAGAAACAATGTTTTTTTAATTGATCAAGGAGAACTAAAGAGACATTTCAGAAATAACAAAAACAAATTTCAGATGGATCTCAGAATACAAAAAAAAACATTAAAAATCAAAAACAAATACAAATATAGTGAAAAATCTGCAACAACAAAGAATTTTAATATTTTTTAAACTATTATAAAAAGAAAAACTTTAACACTTCAATAAACAAAAATGGGAAATAATAATAAGCAATATATTCACAAAAGAATTAGTACCAGGGCCCAATAAATAAAAACAATAATTAACTAATTAGTGATCCAGAAATGAAAAAAAAAAAAAGAGTACCATTTTCATTTACCAAATTGGCAAAAACTACACTGTAACATAAAAATATCAGCCAGGCACAGTAGCTCATGCCTGTAATCCCAGCATTTTGGGAGGCCAAGACGGGTGGATCTCCTGAGGTCAGGAGTTCAAGACCTCAAATTTTTCTAAGTTGTTAGGTAACTTTTTTTGTTGTTGACATGATGAAACACTGTCTCTAATAAAAATACAAAAATTAGGCAGGTATGGTGGCAGGCACCTGTAATCCTAGCCACTCAAGAGGCTGTGACAGGAGAATCATCACTTGAACCTGGGAGACGGAGATTGCAGTGAGCTGAGATTGCCAGTACACTCCAGCCTGGGTGACAAGAGTGAAACTCTCTCTCAAAAAAAAAGATGGCCGAATAGGAACAGCTCCAGTCTGCAATTCCCAGCGAGAGTGCACCAGAAGACAGGGATCTCTGCAT